>CAUDMG010003292.1:20000-45000 GCA_958450375.1 Homarus gammarus | reverse complement strand
TAAATAAACACTCACTTAAAGTGAGATTTTACCTTTACTAGATACATAAATTAAACACATGTATTAATTAATTTCTTACCTTTAATTAACACCTGACCAACCTCTTCCGGCAGGTGACTCAGGAGGCACTTGGTGAGATCTCGTCAACATCTTGGTCAGCAGTCAGTCTTAGGCTCGATGGGATGGGAACGTGACCTACGAAGACTTTCAGACCTGTTCCGTAGTGGGAGGAAGAAGAAGAAGTCTGGCTGGAAGGCTCTGAAAGCTAAGGAAGAGTCAGCACAAGAAGAATGCAGCGATAACAAGAGTAAATTCCATATCAGCGTTGAACAAGACCATAGCACAAAGACTGTAGATCATATTATCAGCGTTGAACAAGAACACAGCACAAAGACTGTAGGTCACATTATCAGCGTTGAACAAGAACACAGCACAAAGACTGTTGGTCATATCATCGTTGAACAAGAACACAGCACAAAGACTGTAGGTCAAATCAGCTTTGAAGAAGACCACAGCATGGAAGGCAACCGCCCAGGGACCAACTCTTCTCACAACACAACCACGAAGAACGCTGGCTCTAGTGAGTGTGGAGGTCAGGGCCAGTCACTTTGTTGTTCCGAAACAGATGATGACGTCTTCGAGGAGGAGGAGGAGGAGGAGGAGGAGGAGGAGGACGAGGAGGAGGAGGAGGAGGTGGAAGAGGAGGAGGTGGAAGGGGAGGATGTGGAAGAGGAGGAGGTAGAAGACGAGGAAGAGGAAGAGGAGGAGGAGGAGCCAATACAATCACGCTTTTTGGCGAGGTCGAATACGGTATTAGTCACTCAGTCAGACGATGTTGCGAGCGTCCGAAGAGTGTCGTCACATACTACAGTCATGGTCAATAACTTACCGCAGGAGATCAGAGGCAACGATCGATTACCCTCCATAACCGTCGAGGAGGTGGATCAAGGAGGTCCCTCAGGCAACAGGTCTCTCTCCTACAACAACCCCACAGACTATCTCTCACCAGGTCTTGACGACAGCTCGGAAAGTCAACACTATTTCCCGAATTTGAAGAGGGGCAGGTGTAGGGGTCGAATGCATAAGTCACACATCAAGGTGAAGTACACGAAGGTTTACGGTGAGAGTGACGGAGCCTACAGGAATAACTCAACACCTAGAGGTCTGGTGTTCTTGTGTAACTTCTCTAAGTTTGATAAATATCCTGATCGAGAAGGTTCTGAGAGAGACTACGAGAACCTGTTAAACCTCTTCCAGCAGATGGGTTACGGCTACACCCACCGCAGGAACAGGTACTGTCAGACTGGCAACATCACCAAGAAAGAATTTATGGAAAAGCTTTTAGCCTTCAGTAATGAGAAGAAACATCAAATGTTGTGCTCATGTGTCATCATCATCATGAGTCACGGCTCAGGACCAAAGACCTTCATCACCTCAGACGACCAAGAGGTGGATCTGATGGACGTGTACAGCATCTTCGACAACATCCACTGTGAAGCTTTACGAGGGAAGCCAAAGATATTTATCCTGCAGTTCTGTCGCAACACCCCGGACGTTAAGTTGGACCAACGAACCAGGAAATTACTAATGAATGAACCGATTCCTAATGACCTCTTGAGGATGATCATTCGTGAGGAGGTCGAAAGACTTCTCCAGAGTAGACCCGCCCACCACCAACACCCCCACGATGGAAAGAACACGCCAATGGACACCGGCCCTACAAGTCCCATTTACCTGGCGATTGAACGCCTAAGCAGAAATCCCTCTTTTTCATCTCTCTCTTCTCTCATAGACCCCACTACGTCTCAGGTCACGGACACACATGATACAAAAGGTCACATTAACAGTGACTCCTACCACAGCGACACCCGGAACGTTCCCTCGACGCCAAAGGAAGGTGTTCAGAGATACTCAGATATGTACTCTATCTTCTCCACGTCTCCAGGAGAACTATCTCACCGGGACCCTCATAAAGGTTCTCTCCTCATTCAGGCGATCTGTCACGTCTTCGCAGAGTTCGCGTACCAGGACGATATCGACACCCTGGTGAGGAAAGTGTCCACATATATGACGAAGACACTGCAGAAGGATGACCCCATTACTGTACCTCGCCAGACCTGTGAGAGGACCAACAATGGTCTCGATAAATGCTTCTATTTTAACCCTGTGGAAATACCTTACTGCAGACACGTCACCATCTGATCCAGAAGAGGATTGATCCGGGCAACATTCTTCACTAAACTGACCTATAAATGACTGACAGGGAGGCTAGACTCATCCACCGCAGGTTCAACCAACACCAGGCGTCCACATTACGTCTCCTCTGTGTTAATACCCAAGAAATTATCTAAGGAAGCCAAGAAAAATTCATCACCACAGCTATTTATAACGAACATAAGCCATCAAGTCACACCAAGAGCTGGAGGAGTTAGTACCTGAGTCTGAAACATTACCTGTAATTAGTAGATTCTTAGGAAGGTGAAGGTTGACAGTTCTATTGTTTCTTAGGTAATATTTAACACCAGGTTAGTATGTAAGACTTAACAGGTGTGTAAACTTACCCAAATTATTGAATATTTACTCTTTGAAGACGATGGTTTACCTTACCATACTCCAAGCTATCATACTCAAGGCGTTACTCCAAGCTATCATACTCAAGGCGTTACTCCAAGCTATCATACTCATGGTGTTACTCCAAGCTATCATACTCAAGGTGTTACTCCAATCTATCATATTCAAGGTGTTACTCCAAGCTATCATATTCAAGGTGTTACTCCAAGCTATCATATTCAAGGTGTTACTCCAAGCTATCATATTCAAGGTGTTACTCCAAGCTATCATATTCAAGGTGTTAATCCAAGCTATCATCCTCGAAGCATTAAACCATCATCCTTAAAGTTTTTATACTAAACTTAAACTAAACTATAAAAAAAACTAAAGTAAAAATAAATATAGTTAGACATATCTTTAGGTTGAGGGGAGAAATATGTATGAACAGTAGATGTATGAGAATGATACACAGAAGGAATTAGAATGATATGTGATAATTAGAATTGTTTTATTGCTTACATGTATATATACCTTATTTATTTCTTCCCTTATTCTTCCTCTTTATCTTATTCTTATACTTCTTTTTCTTTTAATTTTCCTCTTCTCTTTTTTATTATCTTTTCTTCTTCCTCTACTCTATCTCCCGTCTACTCTCCTCCTCCTCCTCCACTCATATCTCTCACTTACACAACATCCTTCTGTATGTATATAAAAATAAATAGAATTATGTACAGTTGCTCTCATTTATATCTGGTACAGTAACTGACATATTTTGTGAGATGTGGCAACTCTGTGTGTTTACATTGTATTAAAACTACCTGCTTGGCCTTAAATAACGTCGCAATAGTAGCCAGAGTTAACGACGCTAGATAAACAAACACAGAGGTGTCACATCTCACAAAATAAGCCAGCTAGTGTACCAGGTAGAAGTGCAGGCGAATGTGCAAATACACTTCCTCAGTTTTGATCTCAGTATTAATGGATTTTTGTATATTATTTAATGTGTTTTTTTTTTTTTTTTTGGTAATGAAATAAAGAAATTGATGAAAACTATAATAAAAAATCTATTGATATTTAACCCTGTTGGTGGAGAGAGAGAGAGAGAGAGAGAGAGAGGACCACCACAATAACACACACAAATGTCCAATACATTTTATTATTCAGTGTATTTATACATATATAAGGTCAAATTGTTGGATCACACATAAGTTAAGACAATAATAATAATATTAATAATTATCTACAACACGGGCAAGTATCCACAACCTGTCTTCAGATTCTCAAAGACTCGTGAAGTAAGATTTTTTTCACCTTAAATCAAGTAAGACTTATGATATTGTAACACCATTTCTACTACCAAAATTATGATAGTCTCAAGGTAATTTATACGCCATATTGGTTTCCCAGTCATCTTCGCATCCTTGTTAGCCAGTTAGACACGTTCTCAAGTCTCCCAGCCAGTCAGTTAGGTGATGAGACAGGCTGAAAGAATCTTTGAGAATCTGGTTGGAGTTTGGCCACCACAACGACCCTGTTTGGCACGAGACGAAATAATCTAAAACAGTTCTCTTATCACACTCACTGTTACCTTTATCTATGCTTATCTTCAATGTGTAGTCAAACTCGTCAGTTCTATCGCCAAAATACTGATAAATCACTATTACGACGCAAGATACATATTGTTCGCCAACTACGACGCCAAAATACAAATTGTTCGCCAGCTACGACGCCAAAATACAAATAATTCGCCAAATACAACGCCAAAATACAAATTATTCGCCAATTACAACGCCAAAATACAAATTATTCGCCAATTACAACGAATCCAGGGTCTAGCATGTTCTGTGAGCTCGTAAATACCTTTCAAAGACTAATATTATCCCACCTCTAACACCTGGGTACACGATAACACATCTAATTGGTTCCTGGAATTAAGAGTTTGATGTTAAGATGACGTCAAAATTACACTGATACTCTATCATAATTTGATGTATTCTCTTCTCTCTCTCTCAGTTTTTTTGGGAAAAATTATGTAAATTTTTTGTGAATTTCAGAATGTATAAGATGACTCGATCTAGGAGGCGTCTTGGTGTCTATTAGTAATGTTTCGTTCTACCAGTTTGGCGGCTTCACTCGTGTTCGAATTAGGAGTCGAACTAATCTCTGAATCCGAAACCGACTATTGGTACCCAAAAAATTATGGTTTGGTTGTGTTCAGAGGTAGTTTAGGTCAGGTTTGGGTTTATTTATGTCAGGTTAGGTTATGCTAGGTGAAGGGTAGATTAGGTTAGGTTGGGTTAGGTTAGGTAAAAGGTAGATTAGGTTAAAATCAACTTAGGTTTGACTGAGTTGGGGTCAGGGTACAGTGTTAGTATGACCATAGAGTATCAGATGAACAACAACAATATGATGCTGAAGGCTGACGCATTCAAGTAAGGCTCAGCCCTTGGCCTCTCTTTTAAGGCTCTGCCCCTCTCTTTTACGGTTCAGCCCCTCTCTAGTAAGGCTCAGCCCCTCTCTAGTAAGGCTCAGCCCCTCTCTAGTAAGGTTCAGCCCCTCTCTAGTAAGGCTCAGCCCCTCTCCAGTAAGGCTCTGCCCTTCTGTAGTAAGGCTCAGCCCCTCTCTAGTAAGGCTCTGCCCTCTCTTTTACGGTTCAGCCCCTCTCCAGTAAAGCTCTGCCACTCTTTAAACAACACGACAACACACCATAATTCACCATAAACCCGAAGTTCTGGACCTCAGAGACTCTTAAGGAACCCCCCCCCCCCCTCCAGCCGGTACACAGAGTCTTAGTGCAGTAATGGCGCCATCTTGGCTACCATAAGTTCTGAACTCATCCCTTTAAATGCATTTCTGGGGCTACTTTTACCTTAAGGTCCTCTGAGGACTTGGCCACAGGATCACTAACATAACACACGCACACGGCAGGTACTGTATACTTTAAATCTCAAATTCTGTTTCTTGTTGACAATGTGAGCCAACGCGCGCACGTACAATTCTACAGGTAAACTCTAAGTAATTACAGGTAACTATAATGCTCTGATATAATATATATATCTATATATCGACCACTGATATTTATGGAAATACTATAGTAACATCGATTAAGAAATTTTATTTATTTTTTCTAAAGATATTGAGTGATATTGTAAGTGGTTGACGGGGTGGGTGGTGCCTCGATGTTTGGTAATACTGTTTCTTTCATCAATGGTAACACTGCTTTATTCATCACTAATAATACTGTTTCCTCGTCTCTGGTAATACTGTTTCTTTCATCAATGGTAACACTGCTTTATTCATCACTAATAATACTGTTTCCTCGTCTCTGGTAATACTGTTTCTTTCATCACCTGCAACACTGTTTTTCATCACCAATTTAAATGGATTTTTCTACAAATTATATATAAATAAATTTGTATACTCACAATTTTTCAACACTATTCATTATTTTCCCTTTAAATTTTCATATAATCATAAAAGTATATAAATTATCATCCATATAAAACATCCACATTATTTCTGAGTGGCCAAACAGTCTTGACCTCACCAGTCTTGACCTCACCAAACAGTCTTGACCTCACCAGTCTTGACTTCACCAGTCTTGACCTCACCAAACAGTCTTGACCTCACCAGTCTTGACCTCACCAGTCTTGACTTCACCAGTCTTGACCTCACCAAACAGTCTTGACCTCACCAGTCTTGACCTCACCAGTCTTGACCTCACCAAACAGTCTTGACCTCACTAGTCTTGACCTCACCAAACAGTATTGACCTCACCAGTCTTGACCTCACCAAACAGTCTTGACCTCACCAAACAGTCTTGACCTCACCAAACAGTCTTGACCTCATCGTGTTGGGTCAGGGCGGCGGCAACTCTACTGGGAACTATGGGAGAAATTGACTGAACAATTGAGCATAAGTTGACTGAACAATAGTGAACATCTTTTATGCTAGAGGCTTAACTATGAACATGACAACACACTGATTAACTGGGGAGGGGGGGGGAGGTTCAAGTTCACTCGACACATGTACTAATTGGAACAGGTGATGAACAGGTGTTATCTTCCCCTATATCACCTGTACAAGTTAAACACAAGTGGCTTATACAGGTGTAATCCTAACCTTACATCTTGCCAGGTAATTAAGTGATCTACACAGGTGTCCCACTTCACCTCTGTATAAGTGGCTATGATGACGCACACGACACTCACAGGTGACGGACACAGGTATCATAACCATCTATTGGCTAATCGTTGTTGTGACTCACTAAGAAACTTCTGTTATCCTTATCTCACTTCTAAGTCACTTTAATTCTTTCTTCTTACGTTTCAATCCTCTCTTGATACGATTCGATCCCATTAAAGTTCCATTGTCTCATTTCTAAGTCACTTTTAAGTTTTTCTTCTTACGTATCAATCCTCTCTTGATACGATTCGATCCCATTAAAGTTCCATAAAACACTATAAGGTGATGGGAATAACTCTCACAAAGGGAGGATCCGAATTCTCTTTGTGTGAACGTCTTTTGTTTTCACTTATGTCTTGTGTAACTCCTCTTTGTGTCATCGTTATAATCTTTCTTCTTTTCCCTTTCATTTTTTTTAAATCCTTTTCAATATTCACTCACTTTCTTTCCTTTCTCTGTATGATTTATTTGGCAGTGGCATCATCACGCACTCTCACTCTCACGCACTCTGAGTTACACGATGGAATATTTGGTTTTTGCACTCTACTCACGTACTCTCACTCCTAGTCACTCTGATTGGCTCGCTTTTATGCATTCTAACATCCACAGGTTCTAGAACTGCCCACGCACTCTCATCTACACGAACTTTAGAGCCTACATACTCTTTTCCCAAAGTACTCTAGCCTCCACGCACTCTTAGCTGATTGTTATAACACTCGTCTTAATTTAACGCACCCAACACTCACACTCTTTTCTCCCTCGAGCTGTGGTGTAAAGGGGCTCACGCAACCTTCCTTCACACTCGAACAGAATCTACTATATCAACCTGAAGAGACGCACACACACACACACAGACAGACAGACAGACAGACAGACAGGTAAACAATGCAAACAAAATGTGATATTTCTTTCGCTTTCTGTTATTCTCTTCTTCTTTGCCACATTCTCCTTCATTCTTCTTCTCATTGATGGTATTATTTTTCTTCACCATTTCTTCTTATTCTTCTTTTAACTGTAGTTTTTTTCTTCACCTTCCTTCTTCTCTCCATTCTTCCTCTTAACTCTTTCTTATTCTTCCAATTATTCGTCATTTACACTTTCATATTCTTTAACTTCCAGATTATGTTCTTGTTCATCTTTATCTCCTCCTCATTTTCTACCTCCTCCTTCTTCTCCCTTTCTTCCTCTCCCTCGTCCTCCCTTTCTTCCTCTCCTTCTCCCCCCTTTCCTCCTCCTCCTATCGTCAATATCAACACAAGTCACTCTGTATACTGTATGGCTTTTCCTCAGTAACACTCACCTCTCTCACTTCCTCACCTTTATCTTTCACTGTCTCACCTTCTTCTACTAATTCATGTTTATCTACGTCACTTCCTCCTCCTCCTCCTCCTCCACAGATCAACAAGGTCATGGAGTTAGTCGACCCACTTCACCATACTCGACCCACTTCACCATACTCGACATTTTCGTACAGGGTTCATCCGACTTCCGACTGGACATTTGAAGGCTTCGCTGAACTCATCTGAATTCGAGAGCGTTCCAATAACCCTGTAAAACAAGACACAGCCGTTAACACATCATAACAATAAAAAAACAAAACAATGTTCTGTCCTGGAGCTTGAAGAACACTAATAACATACAATAAACCTTCTGAACTAACGAGACAATCACTGAAGTACCTAGACTCACCTAAACCTAACCTATTAATGAAGCACCTAGACTCACCTGAACCTAACCTATTAATCAAGCACCTAGACTCTGAACCTGAACTTAATCTATTAATGAAGCACCTAAACTCACCTGAACCTAACCTATTAATTAAGCACCTAGACTCTGAACCTGAACTTAATCTATTAATGAAGCACCTAAACTCACCTGAATCTATTAGGTGAGTGCTGACCGCTGCGGATCTTCGTCAGCATGGCTTCAGGACTGTTCACCTCACACCAGATCTGACCGAAGTTGAGGAAGAAGAGCTGCTCGTGGGTAAGGTTAACGTAGGGCATCGTCACCGTCTCTTCGTTGTTCTTACGCCAGTTTTGATACGCCTGTAGGAGGGGGAGTAGGAGGAGGGGGGGAGGTATTAGTGTTCGCATTAATAGTAAATAATTCGTAGTTCCTCTTAAGTTTTCTTGGGCTATTTCTTGATTTAATTCACATAGAGGTATTTATCTTTTGATTATATACCTGCACTGTCTATGTATATTGTTTGCATACCTGTACTGTCTGTGTACATTGTTTGTATACCTGTACTGTCTATGTATATTGTTTGTATACCTGTACTGTCTATGTATATTG
Organism: Homarus gammarus; assembly: GCA_958450375.1. Lineage (NCBI taxonomy): Eukaryota > Metazoa > Arthropoda > Malacostraca > Decapoda > Nephropidae > Homarus > Homarus gammarus. The sequence goes on along the minus strand of CAUDMG010003292.1, from coordinate 35,967 downwards.
GATGAGATGTTGTTTTTTTGTTATTGTTGTTGTTGAGCTAGTGGTGGTTGTTGTTATTGTTGTGATTATAATAGTATTAGTTGTTGTTGATGTTGTTAAACCTACTGTGTGTTGTAATCAGTGCACGTAACACACACACACACACTTATCAGTTCCCCCCCCTCCCCTCCCCTCCCGGCCACTTGATACACTTATCTGGAAAAATCATAGCGGTGAGGGAAGACTGTGGCGCCTCTAACCTCAACCTACCTCCGTCCCGCCCTCTCTCCAACCGTAACCTCTCTCCCTTCTCTCTCACTCTCTCCCTTTTCTCTCTCACTCTCTCCCTTCTCTCTCACTCTCTCCCTTCTCTCTCACTCTCTCCCTTTTCCCTCTCACTCTCTCCCTTCTCTTTCACTCTCTCCCTTCTCTCTCATTCTCTCCCTTTTCCCTCTCACCCTCTCCCTTTTCTCTCACTCTCTCCCTTTTCCCTCTCACCCTCTCCCTTCTCTGTCACTCTCTCCCTTCTCTCTCACTCTCTCCCTTCTCTCTCACTCTCTCCCTTTTCTCTCACTCTCTCTCTTTTCCCTCTCACCCTCTCCCTTCTCTCTCACTCTCTCCCTTCTCTCTCACTCTCTCCCTTCTCTCTCACTCTCTCCCTTTTCTCTCACTCTCTCCCTTCTCTCTCACTCTCTCCCTTTTCCCTCTCACCCTCTCCCTTCTCTCTCACTCTCTCCCTTCTCTCTCACTCTCTCCCTTCTCTCACTCTCTCCCTTCTCTCTCCCTTTTCTCTCACCCTCTCCCTTTTCTCTTACTCTCTCCCTTCTCTCTCACTCTCTCCCTTTTCTCTCACTCTCTCTCTTTTCCCTCTCACCCTCTCCCTTCTCTCTCACTCTCTCCCTTCTCTCTCACTCTCTCCCTTCTCTCACTCTCTCCCTTTTCCCTCTCACTCTCTCCCTTCTCTCACTCTCTCCCTTCTCTCTCACTCTCTCCCTTCTCTCTCACTCTCTCCCTTCTCTCACTCTCTCCCTTCTCTCACTCTCTCCCTTCTCTCTCACTCTCTCCCTTTTCTCTCACCCTCTCCCTTCTCTGTCACTCTCTCCCTTCTCTGTCACTCTCACCCTTCTCTCTCACTCTCTCCCTTTTCTCTCATTCTCTCCCTTTTCCCTCTCACTCTCTCCCTTCTCTCACTCTCTCCCTTCTCTCTCACTCTCTCCCTTCTCTCTCACTCTCTCCCTTCTCTCACTCTCTCCCTTCTCTCACTCTCTCCCTTCTCTCTCACTCTCTCCCTTTTCTCTCACTCTCTCTCTTTTCCCTCTCACCCTCTCCCTTCTCTCTCACTCTCTCCCTTCTCTCTCACTCTCTCCCTTCTCTCACTCTCTCCCTTTTCCCTCTCACCCTCTCCCTTCTCTCTCACTCTCTCCCTTCTCTCTCACTCTCTCCCTTTTCTCTCACTCTCTCTCTTTTCCCTCTCACCCTCTCCCTTCTCTCTCACTCTCTCCCTTCTCTCTCACTCTCTCCCTTCTCTCTCACTCTCTCCCTTCTCTCTCACTCTCTCCCTTCTCTCACTCTCTCCCTTCTCTCTCACTCTCTCCCTTTTCTCTCACTCTCTCCCTTCTCTCTCACTCTCTCCCTTTTCCCTCTCACCCTCTCCCTTCTCTCTCACTCTCTCCCTTTTCCCTCTCACCCTCTCCCTTTTCTCTTACTCTCTCCCTTCTCTCTCACTCTCTCCCTTTTCCCTCTCACCCTCTCCCTTTTCTCTCTCTCTCTCTCTCTCTCTCTCTCTCTCTCTCTGTACCTGATAGGAGATCTTGATGCCAGCGTTATCAGCAATGTTCTCCCCCAAAGTATTGACGGGGTTAATCTTCAGGCCCACGTCATCAACCTTGTATTCTCCGTACTGGTCTGTGGGGGTAGAGAGATCTGTTAAACTGGTCTGTGAGGGTAGAGAGAGGTCTGTTAAACTGGTCTGTGGGGGTAGAGGAAGGGACAGGTCAGTAGCGTGCTTTCCTATCCTTTAAAAATAACAATTAATCCAGCTATGGGGACAAGTAATCCGGATTCACCATAAAAACGTCAACAAATCGACTTGAATCTTACGTACAACACCACAATATATGAAAATCTTTGATGAGTACCTTAAAAACATATAAAGTGTCTCCAGTTACTTGTCGATACACTTATGGGGGAAATGACTCCACCTATAGTTAGTTAGAGACGTTAAGTGTTGGTATATGATTCACCGGAAATACACTCCAGAAAAAGAGACTCTGTGTTTACGAAAGTCTGAAGTTTTGTATTTTTATTTATCGTTATCAAGACCTTGTGACTAGCTCGGTGTATAATCAAGCGTTAAGGTGATTTAGTATGAATTTCATCAACACAACATTACCCAGAAACAGTGAAACTCTCCTTACCCTGTGCCTAAATGAGTCACCCGTCCTACCAAATGCCCCCATGACTAACCCCAACTCAACTAGTGACTCAGCGACTCACCCAACATACAAGATGCCCTCTGGTAGAACTTGGACACATCATCTGGGGTCCACCACTGCTGCAGGTTGCCGTTCTTGTCAAACTGTCGGCCGCGGTCATCGAAACCGTGGGTGATCTCGTGACCTATGACGACCCCGATGCCGCCATAGTTGAGGGAGCGGGGGAAGGCGGGGTGGTAGAAGGGTGGCTGAAGGATGCCTGCCGGGAACACTGTGGGGGAGGCAGGTGAGGTGGATGTTCTTTAGAGGTTAAATATTATGATGTCATGGGTAAATTACTTATTATTGTCGTCTAACTTAATTAACCTTACTTAATTTAACTTCATCTAACCTAACTTAAACTATTTCAATTTAACTTAACGTATTACAACTTGATATAACCTAACTTAACCTAACTCCACCACAAACCAAACCTAACCTAAACACGTCACCGGATCACCTTACCTATCATATTCTTGGACCTGCTGTAGTAGGCGTTGACGACGGCGGGGGAGGTGACCCAGGCAGTACGGTTGACGGGAACAGACAGCAGGTTATGGTTGGTGCGAGCGTGGAACTGTAGCATCTTGAGCACGTTCCTGAAGTGTGTCTCCCTGTTGAAGCTCAGCTGAAGGGGGGAGATGGTGGTAGATTGATGGATACCTAACCTAACCTAACCTAACCTATCCTATCCTAACCTAACCCAACCCTGACCAACTAAGACACGCTGGGAGAATCAGTCTAAATGTGTATAAGAGTGAGGAGGGAGTAGGGTAGGTTGGGGGGGGGATGGTAAGGCGGAGAGAAGGGAAAGGAGGGTGTGGAGGGAGGGTAGTGTGGAGGGAAGGCCAGGACGAGGGAGGGAGAAGGAGGAGTACACTACAAGTTCTGGACCAGGTAACTTCCCCATCGTGACGAGAGATTTGAAGGGAGAGTTGGAGTATTATCTGACGAAGGGAAGATGTAGTGAGGGTGGGTGGTGGTGGGTGGCACAAGCGTCTCAGTGTCACCACCCACCGAGCCGCCCTGAGCCGGTGTATCGGGTGACGCCCTCGTGAACTATGTCTAAATATATTGGATATTTGAGCCCATCTCATACACCTGTTACAACCTCAGGAGTTTAAAATGACAGGATTTTCAAGTTAGAGGAACCAGTAGCAGGCAGTCAAGGTCCTTCGTGTGTGTGTGTGTGTGTGTGTGTGTATAATAATGGTGTCATCACAAAAGCAACACTGACGCTCTTCTGTTTGAGGATACCAGGACGATGACAATACTTCCTCGTCTTCTTCAAAGTACTGATGACCTAGCCTGACCTACCCTAATCTACCATAACCTAACCTAACACTACCCTACCCTAACCTAACCTGACACTGACCTAATTTAACCAGACTATAGATCACATTACTTCCGTGGTGATAGCAATCAGGTGTGGTGGCCCTCTAGCAGGTGTCGTCCTCATCAATACCTCTATAGTGTATCAGGTGAACCTCCCAAACCTGTCACCTGAAGGTTGGTCCCTGCTGTTACTACTACAGTATATATTTTTTATCTCTCTCTCTCTCTCTCTCTTTCTTCACCTCATATTTTCCATCTTTTGAAAGAGAGAGTAACTTGCCTTTGTATGTATATATGTATTAATGTATAAATGTATATACAGTACACACACACACACACACCCAGATAACAACAACAACCATACATGGTTCCCAAAAACCTACGAAATCTCAAAAGGTCCATTACCACCCCCGATCTACACAGCCAGGCAATAGAAAACCTCCCGAGACCAGCATCCGCCAGTAGGGTCGGCGGAATATGAAAAAAGGCCCTCAAAACACCCATAAATGGGACAGGGTAGGCTGTCTAGTGACTGTACCGACAGACAATAACTAACCCATGACACAACCCTAACACACCATTACCTTAGCTTGGCGGTCAGCCCGCCCTCTCTTACCTCATCCTGAATTTCTTCAAGTTCCGAACTATAACTTCCTTCCCCCACCTCTAATCTTCCTTCATTCCTCCTTTCCCGACAAAAAAAAAAAAAAAACACACACACACACACACATCTAATCTAACCAAAAGAGTGAAAATAAAAAATCACATCAACTTCTCTCCAATCTTCGTCTCTTTACCTACGCGTACCTAACACTCCACACAGACCTCCATTCGCTCATCTTCTGCCTCCAGTGGCGTTCGTACACCAGCCCCTCCCTCCTTCTCCCTCGGTTGGTAGGACCCCCGCCCCCCCTCACCTCAGAGTAGACATTATCCATGTAGGTGTTGTTGAGGAGGTACTCAGGGTAGCCCACATTCTTGACGATGGTGTCCACCTTCTCCTGGGCCACTTGTCTGGTCTCCTCGTTCATCCAGCGAGCCTCGTTCAGCGCCCCCTTGAACGAGTCCCGGATGAGGGAGATCATCTCGTGGGTCTGTGGAGGACAGAGAGATAAAGAGACTGAAGAGGATGGAGAAATAGATAGAGATAACACTTCAATAACGAAGGTCATAACAAGGTCAGTTATACACTAGTCCAACAATAGAAAATTATGAGAGATAAAACTGTCTTCTAAAGAGTGCAGAAGCCAACCTTGTGCTGAACACACACTCCAAAAAGTATCTTCTTGGAGAGGTCTGATGACTTTCAAAATGAACACTGTGACTCCTGTTGTCTCGGTAGGGTTGTCAAAAGTCTTCGTCCGTTGTGTCATATTGTCTAACACATAATCATAAAGATACTTTTTTGAGTGAGTAGTCGGCCAAATAAATACGCAGAGACCCAAAAAGTATAAGGTAAAGCAACTGATCTGGTAATAATGTAGAGGTAAGGAGAGTGACAGGTAAGGGTTGTACACTGTTACCAGATAGTTTGCCCGACCCTAGGTGTGTTGGGTCTCTGGTAATTTATTTGGCTGAGAGTACAGTACACCAAGAACCTCCTCAAGACAGTAGACACTCACGTCATTCTTGCTGGCCTCAGGGAAGTACCTCTTGACGAACATGGCGCCCACCACGTACCCGAGGTTACCACTCACGTACGTCACGCACGACCTCCACCTGCAAGAGTGACCACGTGTTACCAGGAGTGACCACGTGTGTTTCTAATATGGTTATCTCACTCTAATACACTCCATTTTACTACAGGTGTACAGAGGTCACCTGAACAACACCCTCTTTTATACAATCAATATATAAACAAAAATATTAATCATCATTAAAAATAAAACTTATAAAAAAATTACATCACAAAGAAAAAATTAATTAAATCAGTACAAAGAAATAAAAGTCTAACCTAAATATCAACAAATAAAACTAATTAAAATGATTAAATTTAAACCAACTCAAAATTAAAATCAGCATAACCTATCGAGTCAACTAAAATCAACATAAGTTCTTAAGAAAAATATTTAACTTATTGTAAAAATTTTAAAAAGATCTTTAGCTTAAAATTAGCTTTAAATTAATTAAAAAATCATTATCCATATTAGCTTAAGTTTCTAAGTCAATACAAGAGGTCGTACAGTACATGGGTGACAACAGGGGGGTCGCACAGTACATGGGTGACTACAGGGGGGTCATACAGTACATGGGTGACTACAGGGGAGGGGGTCGTACAGTACATGGGTGACTACAGGGGGGTCATACAGTACATGGGTGACTACAGGGGAGGAGGTCGTACAGTACATGGGTGACTACAGGGGGGTCGTACAGTACATGAGTGACTACAGGGGGGTCGTACAGTACATGGGTGACTACAGGGAGGGTATTACAGTACATGGATGACTACAGGGAGGGTATTACAGTACATGGATGACTACAGGGGGTCGTACAGTACATGGGTGACTACAGGGGGGTCGTACAGTACATGGGTGACTACAAAGAGGGTATTACAGTACATGGGTGACTACAGGGGGGTCGTACAGTACATGGATGACTACAAAGAGGGTATTACAGCACATGGATGATTACAGGGGGGTCGTACAGTACATGGGTGACTACAGGGGGTCGTATAGTACATGGATGACTACAGGGAGGGTATTACAGTACATGGATGATTACAGGGGGGTCGTACAGTACATGGGTGACTACAGGGGGGTCGTACAGTACATGGATGACTACAGGGAGGGTATTACAATACATGGGTGACTACAGGGGGGTCGTACAGTACATGGGTGACTGCAGGGGGGTCGTACAGTACATGGGTGACTGCAGGGGGGTCATACAGTACATGGGTGACTACAGGGGGTCGTACAGTACATGGATGACTACAGGGGGGTCGTACAGTACATGGATGACTACAGGGGGGTCATACAGTACATGGGTGACTACAGGGGGTCGTACAGTACATGGGTGACTACAGGGGGGTCGTACAGTACATGGGTGACTACAGGGGGGTCGTACAGTACATGGATGACTACAGGGGGGTCGTACAGTACATGGGGGTCGTACAGTACATGGGTGACTACAGGGGGGTCGTACAGTACCTCTCCGGCTGGCTCTTGCGGCCGAAGAGCACCTTGATGTAGTCTTGCTTGATCCTGATGTATTTCTCTCCCAGGTTACTGATTCTGTTCTTGACGAAGCGCCACAGCAGGTAGTTACTGACCGTCCTGTGAGGGAGAGAGGGAGAGTGAGTGTGTAGGTGAGGGAGAGAGGGAGAGTGAGTGTGTAGGTGGGAGAGAGAGGGAGAGTGAGTGTGTAGGTGGGGGAGAGAGGAGGGAGGGGGAGTGTGTGTGTGTGGAGGAGGAGAGGAGGGAGGGAGATTGAGTGTGTGTGGCTGGTGGGGATGGAGGGAGGAAGGGAGGGAGGAAAGGAGGGAAGAAGGGAAATGGGAGTTGACACAAATAGGTAGACTTGTAAATTAACACATATACAGGTACCAAAGACCCTCTTCCACCCCCTAACAGGTACCAAACACACCCATTTCCTCCCTCGAACAAGTACCATAACACCTCCCTCCCCTACTAGGTACCAGGAGCCACTACCTGTTGTCAGTAGTCTTGAGGAGGGCGACGAGTTTCTTGAAGTAGTCGAGGCCAAACACTACCAGCTCCTCCGTGCTGTTGTTCCTCCAGGTGATCATGTTCAGGTAAACCTCCCAGTCGATCTGTGATGAACGTATATACAGGTAAGTCAACCCGTACATATAACTGTTTCTATGTGTGTGTGTGTGTGTGTGTGTGTGTGTGTGTGTGTTGGTCTACTCTACCTGTACTGTATCTTTATTTACGTGTACAGTATCTTTATTTACGTGTACAGTATCTTTATTTACGTGTACAGTATCTTTATTTACGTGTACAGTATCTTTATTTACGTGTACTGTATCTTTATTTACGTGTACTGTATCTTTATTTACGTGTACAGTATCTTTATTTACGTGTACAGTATCTTTATTTACGTGTACTGTATCTTTATTTACGTGTACTGTATCTTTATTTACGTGTACTGTATCTTTGTTTACTTGTATATCTCGTTGAAATCATGAAACGTCTGTCTCTCCCCTCAAGTACAATACAAGTGACGCCTTCAATACCCTCTGTGATCCTTCGTGACCCCTCGTGACATGACCTACACCTTACCTCAGGCACCTGGTCATTCAAGTCATCGATGGTCATGCGACGGTGGACAGCTGATAGGTTTCGCCTTTCCTCAGCCGCTGTCAAAATCTGGGGAGGTCAAAGGTCAAATAAGATCATGGATTATACAGGTATATCTGGGAAGGTCAAAGGTCAAATAAGATCATGGATTATACAGGTATATCTGGGAAGGTCAATGGTCAGATAAGATCATGGATTATTCAATTGTATCTGGGGTCAAAGGTCAGATAAGGTCATGGATTATACAACTGTCTCGCCACTCACCCTGGACACATGAATCTCAAACTGCAGGACGTTGGACATATCGTGAAGGGAGGTGTCCAGTGAGGCCCCCAGGAGTTTGGTCACACTCAGCATCAGGTTAAGGTAGGCCTCCCTGTACTGATAGTCGCCGGGGTTGATGAAATATTCCCGACCTGGCAAACCCAACTCTGGCTGGTCCAACTGTGTGTGTGTGGTGAGGGGCAGAGGGATAGATGGTTAGGTCAGGTCAGGTCAATAGATAAAAACTCCACCCAAACTACTTTCACCTGAATATGACATGATTGGAGGAGGTATTTGGTTAAGTTAGGTTAGGTCAGGTTAGGTTAGATCACCACACACCTGAATAATATGGTTAGAGGAGTTGGTTATGTCGGCCGCCACCCACTCGGAGATGAGAATGTCGTTGTTGTAGTTCCTGAGGTGAGCCATCTGTCTGACCCAGTCGTAACCCGTGTCGTTCCAGGCGTCCCCCTCCAGTACCGGCCACCCCCCGAACTCCTTCAGTAGGTCCAGTAAGGGTTTGGCTTCCAGCACCTCTATAGCTTCTACAGGTTGAGATAATGGTGGTGAGGTGGTTGAGAATAGTGGTGGGTGGTTAAGAATAGTGGTGGGTGGTTAAGAATAGTGGTTAGAATAGCAGTGGGTGGTTAAAAATGGTTGTTAGTGATCAAAATAGTGGTTAAAATGAGTTAGAATGTTGGTTAATGATCAAAATAGTGGTTAAAATGAGTTAGAATGTTGGTTAATGATCAAAATGTTGGTTAATTAAGGTGAATGCGTCTCACCCGTGTTCATACAGCCGGAGTAGAGAATCTTGACGGCCTTGGTAATGTTGTTGTCAGTGTCGAGGGGCGGCTCCTCCAGTAGGGACCTGAGCACGTCGTCGAGGTCCTCCTTCAGCCTCTCGAAGGTGTTGTCCACGGCCTGACGGTGAAGGGGGAGGGGGTGTTACTGGTGGGTGATTTTATCTTTCTGTCTGTCTGTCTGTCTGTCTGTCTGTTTGTCTGTCTGTCTGTCTGTCTGTCTGTCTGTCTGTCTGTTTGTTTGTCTGTCTGTCTGTCTGTCTGTCTGTTTGTCTGTCTGTCTGTCTGTCTGTCTGTTTGTCTGCTTGTCTGTCTGTCTGTTTGTCTGTCTGTCTGTTTGTCTGTCTGTCTGTCTGTCTGTCTGTCTGTCTGTCTGTCTGTCTATCTTTTTCTCTCTTTATGCGAAAACCACAAGAGTTAGTAAACTGATGGCTATAACACACACAACACACAACACAACACAACGCAACACAACACCACAACACAACACAACACAACACAACACAACGCAACACAACACAACACAACACAACACAACACAACACCCACCTTGTCTTGTCTGATGGGGAACTTGCCATTCCACCTCCCGCAGGCGAACTGATAGAAGTCGTCACAGGGGTCAGCTGACGGGTCCATCAACTGTAGCATCAAGCTGCCTGCAACACAACACAACACTGGTACTTAAAATGTTCTTCCTGCAACACAACACAACACTAGTGAAGGAGGAGGAGGAGGGTGAGGAAAGAGGAAATGAGTGAGAGAGGAGGAGGGGGAGTGAGGGAAGAAGAGGAATAGGAGTGAGGGAAGGGGAGGAGGAGAGTGAGGAAGGAAGAGGAGAAGAATGAGATAGGAGGAGAGTAGGGGAGGGGGAGGAAGAACACGAGAAGGGAGAGGAAGAGTGTGAGGGAAGTGGCAGCGGGTGGTGGTGGAAGGGATAATCGTAAATCAAGATGATGATGACGACCCTTCCTCCCCACACCCTCATCTCTCCTTCCTCCCCATACCCTCCATCCTCCTCCCCATACCTCTCATCCTCCTCCCCCTCATGTCTTCTTCCTCCCCACACCCTCATCTCTCCTTCCTCCCCATACCCCCATCCTCCTCCCCATACCTCTCATCCTCCTCCCCCTCATGTCTTCTTCCTCCCCACACCCTCATCTCTCCTTCCTCCCCATACCCCCCATCCTCCTCCCCATACCTCTCATCCTCCTCCCCCTCATGTCTTCTTCCTCCCCACACCCTCATCTCTTCTTCATCACCCCCCCCCCCCCCACTTCCTCATCCCTCAGGGCAGGTGTTATACTAAGGTTGTTTAATCACCAGGTGTAATAAGCAAGAGGGGCGGGGCTAACTTACAGGTGTTATAATCATTAAGGTAAATCAGTGTCTCACCTCGCTCGTGTAGCACCATCTTATAATGCTCGTCCATACTTATGCCGGTGACCTTCTGGAACACGGACTCGTTCAGCGACAAGGACGAGTTGTGGATGCCGGAGATGTTAGCCACGAACATCGACCACCCGTTATTGTCGTCTTCACCGTCGTCGCCTGCTGTAGAGGTCGTGGTGGTTGTGTTGGCGTCCTCAGACTCTGGCCTGACGATAATCCTGGGTGGGTAGTGACTCGGGTACTCGCTGAAGGAGTGTGAGGTTGACGATAACTGAGGTGCTTGTTGTTGCTGTGAGGTGGTGGTGGTGCTGCTGGTGTTGTTTTTGTTGGTTGTTGATACAGTGGTTGTGATGGAGGACGAGGAGGTTGTGGAGGTGACGTCACTACTACTGCTACCTGCTGGAGGGAGAGCTTCCTGCTGGGGGTCTGGGTGTTGACTGTGCAGCGTAGCGTCTATAAAGTTCGGGTGAGACTGGTTGGTGGTCGGTAGGAAGTCTTCTGTGTGTTCCGTGTGTTTGACCTGCACGTCGAAATCCTCCACGTCGTCTATACTTGTGTCCACCTTCAGCGTGTCGGAGATCTCCTCGTAGATGGGCTTCGCTGTCGTCATGCCGCTGTCCTTGGTGGTGCCGTCGTTGTCCTCGCTGCTCTCAGACACACCGCCATCTTTGTCGTGGGTATCGAGAGCGTTCACAGACTTCCGACTGTCAAAGGATTTCGAGTCTTTCTTCATCAAGAGTCTCGGGTCGTTATCGTCCTCAACGAACCTTACCTCATCTGTTGTCTCGGTGTTGGTGTTAGAGTTGTGTGTTGTGGTGTTAGAGTTGTGTGTTGTGGTGTTAGAGTTGTGTGTTGTGGTGTTAGAGTTGTGTGTTGTGGTGTTTGTGTTTTGTGTTGTGGTGTGCGTGTCGTTCTCGTGGAGGATAGACATGACGGTGGAGGAGAGGTCATCAGTGATCGAGGTCACCTGGTCGTGGGTCTGGATGATAGAGTTGACCTGGAAGGGGTCCTCGAGGCTGTTGGGTCCTTGGGCAACTCTCAGCAGGGCGAGGATGGCTTTTTCATCATCCTTTAAGGTGAGAATTTCCTTGGACTGGCTGACGAGTGGCACCAGAGATGGCTCATCCACGGTCTCCATCACTACAGGACCCTGGAAATGTAGGACCTTGCGGCCTCTCTCGCTGTGGTGGGGAGGATAGTCTTCCTGCCTCTTGTTGTCCTCAGTAGGATGGTACTCTTGTTGTTGCTGTTGTTCTTGTTGATCTTGTTGCTGTTGTTCTTGTTGCTGTTGCTGTTGTTCTTGTTGCTGCTGCTGTTGATCTTGTTGTTGTTGTTGCTGCTGCTGCTGTTGTTGGTGGTGATCCGCCACAGGACTCAGAGTGTGGGAGGTGTTGGAGGTGATCACAACGTTGGTGTGTTGTGGTGTTTCCTCTCTGACCTCTTGTTCATTTTCTCGAAGCCTTGTTAGCGGATGCATGAAGAAATGGTCCTCATTTGTAGCTTCGTCAGGCAGCGGCGGTGCTATCGTGCTGGCGGCGTCATCAGGGGCGGAGTGGGGTTGTCCTACTGCTTCACTAGATGACGTCTGCTTCAGTATCTGTCTGCCAGTGATGGCCGGGTGAGCCACATCAATATGCTCCCTCACGTCAAGAGAGTGTGTGACAGTGGTGAGGTCCCCTGGGGCGGCCGAGACCGACGTTGGCATAGCGACGCCCACCAGACCGTCAGTGTTGTGCACGGTGAGGCTCTCTTGGGCTTCTTCCATAGACGACTCCTCTTTCCCTTCCCCAACAGAAGTCTTGAGTGTGGTGGCCACAGTTATTTCCCCAGAGTCCTCATCAGTACCTAAACCCCTTGCCCGAAACAGAGGCGGCGAGTGTTTGGGTGTGTCTTCCTCCACTTCCGACTCGTCCCTCATTGTCCCTGTGTCTTGAGCGGGGTGTTGGTGAAGCAGACTATCAACCGCTGAGTTTTGCGGCGTCGTGTTGTATTGTGGTGTTGCAGGAGGTTGTGTGCTACTTGACCACCCTTCATGCTGGCCGGTCTCTGCTGCCTGAGATGGGGGAGTCGAAGCCTCTCTGGAAGGGGACACACTCGACCCTGCGACATAGCCCGCTGGGGGAAAGTGTCTCGTCGCGTGAGCTTGTCTCTCTAACAAGTCCTCCCTCGTCGCCACAGTTCCTGCAGGAGACTCTCTTGTGGGCTGCACATCACCTTCAGAAGGTTTGGCACTAGTGGTGAGGACCTCCTTGGTGGGTGTGACCTGCACCGTGCCGGACACCACCGAGGTGGGCAGCCCTTCCCCCGTGGACTCCCCCTCCCCTGTGGGTGTGACGTACTCTTTAGGACGCCACAGTGCCAGCAGGAGGTGCCAACTGGGCTGGGAAGTGGCTGACTGTGGCACAACGGAGGACGCGCCTCGCACTGATCTCGTGTCTGTAATAATCATAAAATATCTTAGTAATAACTTGTGACATATTCGGACACGCATAACATAATCTATCACTTTCTCAACCTCTCTCTATCTTCCTTCTGTATGTGTGGTGTGTGTTTGTCTTTATCTATATCTATCTATTCATCTATCATCATTTATTTCTTCCATACATCAACGACTTTTACGTAAGCATAAAAAATCATCACCCAAATTCTCAGGTGTTTACCAGATAATGTTTTCATGCACAACACAACCATGTACTAACGTGTAGGGGCGGGACTAGCGACATGTACAGCCAATAGCAGAGCGAGGATGGTAAGTGGGTGGAATCTGCTGGGTGACGTCATCTTTCCTGGATCCCGGACCACCAATGTCAACATGTGTGATCCTGTGGACGAGGATATAATTGGTTAGTTCAATTAGCCTTACCCTGAATGGCGAGGAACAGGAAGAAATGAACCGGAGAGAGAGAGAGAGGTATGTGAGTCAAAGCCGTGGTACAGGAAGTAGGTGAGTGTCAAGGCCGTGTCATATCAGTGTCATCTCGAGGGAGGTAAGGAGGCTATGTTAGCTGACTCAGGCTCTCTCAGGATCTTTGATTGCGTAATACGGGGTTAGTGTCTGTCTGTCTGTCTCTGTCTGTCTCTTTCTCTGTACTTCTTACCTTTTTTTTCTTTCTAGTTCTCTCTCAGACAAAGAGAGAGAGAGAGAGAGAGAGAGAGAGAGAGAGAGAGAGAGAGAGAGAGAGAGAGCAAAACAACAACATTCTCAAATTAAAACAACAATAACTCGAGAGGTCAAGAGATTTCAGAAACTAAAATGACCCATGACCCAAGATGACGTAAGCTGACCTAAGCTGAGCCCAATAGACCAGCAGCGGGTCGTTGTTTCTTGAGCATGAACCATAAAAACTAACAGGTCACAGTTAGCGGTCAGATAACACTAATTGCTAAACTTTCCAACCACCAAAGTGTACACGGAGCGAGTTGTGGGGGTGGGGCCTAGATGTGTAGGGGTGGGGCTTAGGTGTGTGGGGATGGGGCCTAGGTATGTAGGGGTGGGGCTTAGGTGTGTGGGGGTGGGGCCTAGGTGTGTAGGGGTGGGGCTTAGGTGTGTGGGGGTGGGGCCTAGGTATGTATGGGTGGGGCTTAGGTGTGTGGGGGTGGGGCCTAGGTGTGTAGGGGTGGGGCTTAGGTGTGTGGGGGTGGGGCTTAGGTATGTAGGGGTGGGGGCTTAGGTGTGTAGGGGTGGGGCCTAGGTGTGTAGGGGTGGGGCTTAGGTGTGTAGGGGTGGGACCTAGGTGTGTGTGTGTGGGGGGGGCTTAGGTATGTAGGGGTGGGGGCTTAGGTGTGTGGGGGTGGGGGTAGGGCCTACGTGTGAGGGGGTGGGGCCTAGGTGTGTGTGGGGGGCACGACCTCGGTGTGTGTGGGGGGCACGACCTCGGTGTGTGTGTGTGGGGGCGACTAAGCTGTGACAGACAGACAGACAGTACAAGATAGGGAAGCGTCTGAGCACACCTTGGACACCATATATATATACATAGTCATAATGTATAACATATCACAGTAGTGGGATGACAACACTAACTTAGGAAACACTTTGAGAATCCATCTTTGTATCGCAAGTGAGGCAGGGGAGTGGTTTCGTCTCAAGGAAGGAGGGATAAAGAGAAGGATGGAGGGAGGGAAGGAGGGAGGGAGGGAGGGAGTGTGAGAAAGGCGGTGGTGGGTTGTGTGCGTTTTTTTTAGCAGTGTGAGAGGGAGGGAGGGAGGGAGGCGCTAATTGCTAAAGTTTGGTACACAACACGAATTTATCTCTTGTAAAACATCTGGCGGGAAACACCTCCACCATTACTACCACCACTACCACCATCTCTACCACTATTACAGCCACCAGTTCCTATCACCACTTCTACTACTATCACGATCACCACAAACTCCTACTATTACAATATTACTACTACTACCACCACCACCACTACTACCACCATTACTACCACCACCACTACCAGCACCACTGAAAAGATCTAAAATAAGGTTGTTTTTCCCACGCGGGTACAGTTTGGTTATGAGAGAGAGAGAGAGAGAGGGGGGGAGGAGGCACTGGTCTCACCAAGGAGATCTTTTCCTCGATTATCCAATACCTCCTCCTTCTCCCTCCTTCCCTACCTGGGCCACTCACCATGATGTTTAGTTGTTGTTATTATGGTTGTAATGTGACCAACACCAGCTTAGATTATTATTAACTTAACCTCAATTACTTCTTAATTCTTCTTCTTCTTCTTCTTCTTCTTCTTCTTCTTCTTCTCCTTTCCCCTCCTCCTCCTCCTTCTCCCATTCTTCATCCTCCTCTTTCCTCATTTTGCTTCTCTCATTCCTACTCCTCCTCTTCCCCTTCCCCTTTTGTCCTTCTCCTTCCTTCCTCCTCCCTTTGTTCTTCTCCTTCCTTCCTTCTCCCTTTGTTCTTCTCCTTCCTTCCTTCCTTCCTTCCTTCCTTCCTCCTCCTCCTCTAGCTGGGTCGTGGTTAAGGAATATCGGATATTATTTTATATCACGCACCAGAGGGCCGACCAGAGGCTGCCTCGACCATAAACAATAAAGTAGTAGTAGTTAGTAGCAGCAGCAGTAGTAGTAGTAGTAGTAGTAGTTGTAGTAGTAGTTAGTAGCAGCAGCAGTAGTAGTAGTAGTAGTTAGTAGTAGTAATAGTAGTAGTATCATCATCATAATTTTTTTTGTTCATCATTCCTCACAAAACACACACACACACACACACACACACACACACACACACAATATATATAAAACAACTTGGCAAACTTTCTCTTTAGGGCGTGAGAGGAGAACTTTCACAACAACATTTCTCAGATACGACACAACAGGTCGAGAACTTGGCACGAGGGACTTATGGAGTTTTGAGATAAGGGATACCAATGGTGCGACGGGTGGGGGGGCTTTGGGACAGGTCAACGGGGCTAACATCTGGAGGCTGGACGGAGGACAGGGGGGGAGGGGGTGCTGGGGGGCTTTGGGA
>CAUDMG010003292.1:5000-15000 GCA_958450375.1 Homarus gammarus | reverse complement strand
TGTCTGTCTCTGATTGTCTGTCTTTCTGGTCTGTCTGTCTGTCTTTCTGTGTATCTGGTCTGTCTGTCTGTCTGTCTGTCTGTGTATCTGGTCTGTCTGTCTCTGATTGTCTGTCTTTCTGGTCTGTCTGTCTATCTGGTCTGTCTGTGTATCTGGTCTGTCTGTCTGTCTGTCTGTCTGTGTATCTGGTCTGTCTGTCTGTCTGTCTGTCTGTGTATCTGGTCTGTCTGTCTGTCTGTCTGTCTGTGTATCTGGTCTGTCTGTCTGTCTGTCTGTCTGTGTATCTGGTCTGTCTGTCTGTGTATCTGGTCTGTCTGTCTGTCTGTGTATCTGGTCTGTCTGTCTGTCTGTCTGTCTGTGTATCTGGTCTGTCTGTCTGTCTGTCTGTCTGTGTATCTGGTCTGTCTGTGTGTCTGTCTTGTCTTGTTTAGTTACGAGTAAAAATATCAACATGAGATACTTTGAGAATCTTCAGTCCTCAACTTGTGTCAAATGTTTCCCCAAGTTATTATGTTGGAAAAGAAACTATTTATTTTTATTCTTGTCTTCATTAGTGGAGGGAGGGGGGGAGGGGGAGAGAGGGGGGAGAGGGAGGGAGGAGGGTGAGGGAGAGAGAGAGAGAGAGAGAGAGAGAAAAGGGTAGAATAAAGAAGACTTGAGGAAAGAGAAGAGGAAAACAGGAAGAAAGAATGATGGAGGAAATTGGTAATAAAAAAAAGGGGAGAATAAGAATCAGAACTGGCACCCATTAGAGTTGGCACCCATTAGGACCAAGCACCCATTAGACCTGGCACCCATTAGGACCAAGCACCTATTAGAGTTGACACCCATTCGGACCAAGCACCCATTAGAGTTGGCACCCATTAGGACCGAGGCAGCCTTGGTTTAATTAAAAGGTCAGTAAAGTAGAGAAGGCTAATAAAACTAGACATAGGAGGGGAAGCATTTATTACAGGAGGAGGAGGAGGAGGAGGAGGAGGGGGGAGGAGGAGGAAACGTGATAAAGATGGGGGAAATATACCAGGAGGGTGAACAAAGCACAATGAAGGAGAAGACATTAGCCTCTCTCCTTTTTATGGGGGGGGAGGGGAAGGGGGCTGGGGAGAGGGGGAATGGGGAGGGGAAGGGGAGATAGAGGATTGGTAAAATGAGTGTCAGTTCCAATAGGCCCTAGTACTAAAGGGTGCCAGTTTTAAGGGGCCCATCTTAATAGGTTCCAGTCCTAATGGGCCCCAGTGCTAATGGTTAAGTCAAATTATCTTGGGACTTGAGCCCATTAGAACTGTCTTATTCTCAACCTAACCTAACTTAAACTAACCTAACCTAACCAAACCAAAGCTAACCTAACCTAACCTAACCTAACCAAAGCTAACCTAAGCAAAGCTAACCTAAGCTAACCTACAACCCAGCAGTGTGGCCAAGAAGGCAAGTCTCTTCTGAGCGGGGCAGTGTAGCTAGCTGCAAGTCCCCCCCAAGCTATAATATTACCAGAACGGTGTGAGTGTGTGTGTGTGTGTGTGTGTGTGTGTGTGTGTGTGTGTGAGTGTGTGTGTGTGTGAGTGTGTGTGTGTGTCCTCTCACCGTAACAGTTTAGCTAATGCTCAAAGACCTCTTATGAAGCCGCCTGACGAACATGGTGTACCCCCCCCCCTTTCTGAGGCTGCAGTGTTACCAGAGACACGTGTCCTGTTAAAGTTGGAAGTGTTGCCAAGATATAAAGGGGCTTTGTGATGAAACACTGTTACCCAAAAAAAGGGAGGGTGAGCACTCTATGTACAGCAGTGTTACCAAGATGGGGCCGTTTGATGGACCATTGTTAACAGAATGACGTAGCAGTGTAGCCAACATACAAGGGCTCTTAGTACAGTACTTCATTGTTACCAGAAGTGTGTGATTGTGTGTGTGTTCTTTTAATAAAACAGTGTAGCCAGCTCGGCGTCCCCACCTCACCTTCCCAGACGCGTCCCAGGCTCACATTAAAACATTTATGATAAGCTAACAGGTCCGTCTACGTTGGCTGGGCGAGGGATAGAGGGGGAAGGGGGGAGGGAAAGGGAAGAGGGGAGGTAGTGAAGGAAGGGAGGGGAGAAAAGAAGAAAGACGAGAAGGAAGGGGAGGAGGAGGAGGAGGAGAAGAAAGGATTAAAGAGAAGAGAAACGACAGAAGAGGAGGTCATGGCGAAAACCTTAACCGAGAGAGAGAGAGATATTACCCCCATTAATTCATAAAAGACATATGCAGTAAGTCACAATGAGGAGCTGTTGTGGTGTGTGTGTGTGTGTGTGTGTGTGTGAGTGCCTCTGTGTACGTGGCCAGCCATTTATGACGCCTAATGTGTATATAAATCCTCCAGTCATGACAGAAATATATATGAGTCACGTGTTTATATATATATAAATTCGCTATATGAGTCACATGTGAATAAATCGACAATATATATGGCATCCGCTTGAGTGTATATATACAGTATATAAATCGGGTGTGTATGGCGAGACTGGGGCGCCGGAGAGAGTAAGGAACACGACACACCTAACATGTCACCGGCCTCTCCTCTTGGCTTTGTTTATGCTGACCAGCTGATCGAGAGAGAGAGAGAGAGAGAGAGAGAGAGAGACAGAGAGAGAGAGAGAGAGAGCATATACCTACCAGTGCGACACCTCACTACAACACCTGCATACCAATAAGCTCGCCAGAGAGAAATTCATGCATACAGAAACGTGTGTGTTAGCGGCCGAGTTCTTTGTTTATTCATTAAATGAATATTACAACACGAGAACATAGCACAGACACAGCATCGATCAAAACATATATATATACGTGACTCTGTTTAATATTAAAATGTAATTAGATACATCACTCACACGTCTAGGAGGGGAAAATAAACGGAATAATCGAAGGAAAATAAAATGAAATATTTATCTTTTGTCTACATCATACCTTTTATATACTGAATACTGCACACATAACCATGACATTACTCTGAACCCTTGGAATAACTACCAACAGGTCGCATTTATATAATATTTTTAGGTACATCACTAGTCATCCCTTGTACAGCCACACACACACAGCCATGACAACATTGACACGAAGCAGAATCATATGAAGTATATGTGTGTATAATTATCTTCATTCCACTCTGTATTTCGCTATTTCAGGACACTTAGATAATTCCCCACAATACACCATTTCTCTGTTAAATGAAGGTTAGATAGATTTGTAAATTTGTTTATAAAGTATCACTGGACTGTACTAACCTGTTCCTTGTCTAAGTTGTTTTCGTTAATATCTGTTATATATCGTCTCTGCTCTTCATTATGGAAAATTACGGTATACTATCTCCTTCACTTTGGCCAAGTCCTGCACCGAATAACACAACGGTATAAAACAATACCTAGGGATTTGTTTAGGAGTGATTGCATGTTTACACACACACCAAGACAGTCTAGTAAGCTATTTATTTCTTACTTGACATGAATTAATTATACTTAACCCATAAGACTAGACTAGACTCACACAATGAATCATCTATATCTTCATCACTTGGATCTCTACTCATAAACTATCTGTTGAGATTAGGTTAAGTTAGGTAAGAATAAATTTACCAACAAGAAAGAATATTAAGTTTAATTTTTCTCTTTCTTTTAACATCGTCCATCGTGTTCCAGGATGTCGGCCGAAATAATAATTATAGAGAAAAATATATTCTCTAATATCAGTTTTATTTATAGTTTGCATAGTTAGGCATTAAATTTGTATTGTTAATATCAGTTTTTTTAATGAATAATCAAATATAAATATTGTTCAATCATTTTATTAATACAGTAGCAAAAAGGTTCAAAGACAGTTATTGTAAGAGGTATTTAGTTTTTTACAACAGCAACAATCGTCACAGGGGAAGGCGGCGGCGGTCATTATCTGTTGTTGTTGACAGTGACGCCTGAGTGAGCTAGACCAGTTATCGTTTCCCCTGATTTTGAACTTTTACTGATATATTAAGTAACTATGAGGACATAATTAAATACTTTAGTGATTCAAGAACAGAAATACATATAAATAACCCTGGATCGAGGGATGTTTGACCAGTTTACAAGCAATATAAGGTTGCACTACCCCGGGCTATATTCCACCACTGGTAAGTACAAGAAAGGCATTTTTTTTATTAAAATTATTTAACATCTCTACCAATATATTAATAAACTATCAACAAATTGTAAACACTTATTAGTCACCAAAACCTGAGAGCCGTTATGGCGATATTAACAATTGGATGGTAAAAAAAAAACTAACAGACGAAACCTAACCTAACCAGAGAAACCCGAAATAGCAGGACCCCCCGGTGATGTCACTTGAATGGGGAAATGGTGCAGTAAAGTGTCCTCCTCTACACGGTACTGACACACGGAATCACATCTCGGACACTTTATTGACGAACTGAGAACACTGTGAGCACTGAAGACGGCTTGATTGTCCTAAACGTGCTGACTAACACACACACACACACACACACGCCATCTTCCAACTGTGTCTGCCCTTCATCGACACTCACGCTGACTGGCCGAGTTACGCGTAAATGCGGGAAAATATAATTAAAATTTAAAAAATTAAAATAACTCGAAAACTATAAATTCCCTACCGACGCGCTATACAATAAATTATTTTTAGTGTTTTCCTCTATCTGAACGATACTGTAAGTTGTTATATTGACGTTAAATAATTATTCTCAGTGTTAAATTATAAGATCAACACAAGAAAGTTATTATCCCTTACAGTATCATAATATAAATACGGTAGATTAAATACTGAAGAACTGTACTGAGTCTTCCCGCGTCCAGTCTATCAGCCAATCAGATGCCTTTATACAACTGATCCTTGGCCTCAGTTGCAAGCTTCAGCTAAACACCGTAGACTATTATTCATAAAGTGTTCAACCATTACACGTCTTGTTAGCGTTTATCGTGGACTTATGGACTCAATTTGTTGTTGTTAGTTTATTAATAATTTGATGGAGAGTTATTTTGTAATTTTATCTCTTGTTATTTATATTAAGAGATACAGTTTATTCAAGTGTTGCTTACAGGAAGAGAGGAAAATACAGAATACAGTACACCTTTTCACATATCCGTTGAGACATTGTTACATAACTATTTGACAAATTTCATAACCGATTGACAGAACACATATCGAATGACAATCTAAAATAACTGTTCGTTCATACTAACGGAAATGATTGACGTAAGTTAAGAAGTTGACAGCCGTGAACAATAAACCGACAGTCTACATATAGTTTGAGAATGTAACAATGGGAGAATGACATACCACCAACAGTTATTTTAGATTGTCATTCGATATGTGTTCTGTCAATCGGTTATGAAATTTGTCAAATAGTTATGTAACAATGTCTCAACGGATATGTGAAAAGGTGTATTTCATGATACAGGTAAGATTATTATTTCTGTATCCGTGTTAAGGTAAGACATTTTTGCCGGATTAGGATGTGAGTAGTGAGATTATTCCCTTTTGGAAATGGATTACTGTGCTGTGTGACGATATGTTATTGTTATTATTGTGTCCAGAAGGAGTTGCCTCTCTCTCTCTCTCTCTCTCTCTCTCTCTCTCTCTCTCTCTCTCTCACCTTCAACTTTTCAATGCAAAAACCATCTTATTCCCTCTATGTAAAATCAGATATGCTGATGACCAACTCAACCATTTTTTCTTCTTCTTCTTCTCTGATAAAATATTGTGATTCCTACTTTCAATATAAAACGAAACGCCTGTGTGTAAAAGTTTCATTTCAGGGGATTTTCAGAAACGCGTTGTGGAAAATTTACATACCTTAGGAGTGAGAAGGGGATGGTGACCTAGATGGAACTGCTTTTATTTTTAAGGCTATATAATACATAAATATATACTGTATATATACTATACTGAGTTATGTATATATAGTATAGTCCATTTATTATTGTTGATGGACAAAGTGTGTAAAACAAATATCGTACAAGAACATGAAAGTGTCGTATATGAGCATAAAAGTGTTGTGCAGGAGCATTAGAGTGTTGTACCGGAGCATAACAGTATCGTAGCACAGGAGCATAAAAGTGTCGTAAAGGAACATAAAAGTGTCATGCAATAACGAAACAATGATGTACAGAAGCATAAAAGTGACGTACAGGAGCATAAAAGTGACGTACAGGAGCATAAAAGTGACGTACAGGAGCATAAAAGTGTCGTACCGGAGCATAAAGGTATCGTACCGGGACACAGAAAGAGTGACCCAGGAACAAGTGCGACACGGAGTACAGTAAATGTAAACAAGAGGGCGGGCTTAGGAAACATTATCCAGAGAAAACGACGCCCAAGTTTGGAAAGTAAGGGAGACTCAACTAGATCTACGCGTCCAGGGCCAAATACTGTTTTGTTTTACGGGATTACCTAAGACTGGCAGCTGAGACACGGGGATAAACGCTAATGGGAGGTAAAGGGAGGGGGAGGAAGGGAGAAAGAAAGAAGTTAGGGGGAAGATAAGTAAAGGGAAAGAGAAGTAAAGGGAGAGAGAGAAGAAGAGAAGGGAGATAATTTTTGAGAAAATGAGATAAAAGAGTGATAAATGAACCTAACCTAATCTCTCCCTCCTTTCTCTCCCACCTTTCCTCCTCTCCTTCCTTCTCTCTCCTCCCCACCTTTCCTCCTCTCCTTCCTTCTCTCTCCTCCCCACCTTTCCTCCTCTCCTTCCTTCTCTCTCCTCCCCACCTTTCCTCCTCTCCTTCCTTCTCTCTCCTCCCCACCTTTCCTCCCTCCCCTTCCTTCTCTCTCCTCCCCACCTTTCCTCCTCTCCTTCCTTCTCTCTCCTCCCCACCTTTCCTCCTCTCCTTCCTTCTCTCTCCTCCCCACCTTTCCTCCTCTCCTTCCTTCTCTCTCCTCCCCACCTTTCCTCCTCTCCTTCCTTCTCTCTCCTCCCCACCTTTCCTCCTCTCCTTCCTTCTCTCTCCTCCCCACCTTTCCTCCCTCCCCTTCCTTCTCTCTCCTCCCCACCTTTCCTCCCTCCCCTTCCTTCTCTCTCCTCCCACCTTTCCTCCTCCCTTCCTTCTCTCTCCTCCACCTTTCCTCCTCTCCTTCCTTCTCTCTCCTCCCACCTTTCCTCCCTCCCCTTCCTTCTCTCTCCTCCCCACCTTTCCTCCCTCTCCTTCCTTCTCTCTCCTCCCCACCTTTCCTCCTCTCCTTCCTTCTCTCTCCTCCCCACCTTTCCTCCCTCCCCTTCCTTCTCTCTCCTCCCCACCTTTCCTCCCTCCCCTTCCTTCTCTCTCCTCCCCACCTTTCCTCCCTCCCCTTCCTTCTCTCTCCTCCCCACCTTTCCTCCCTCCCCTTCCTTCTCTCTCCTCCCCACCTTTCCTCCTCTCCTTCCTTCTCTCTCCTCCCCACCTTTCCTCCTCTCCTTCCTTCTCTCTCCTCCCCACCTTTCCTCCTCTCCTTCCTTCTCTCTCCTCCCCACCTTTCCTCCCTCCCCTTCCTTCTCTCTCCTCCCACCTTTCCTCCTCCCCTTCCTTCTCTCTCCTCCCACCTTTCCTCCTCTCCTTCCTTCTCTCTCCTCCCCACCTATCCTCCTCACCTTCCATCACACTCCTCCCCACCTTTCCTCCTCTCCTTCTTCTCTCTCCTCCCACCTTTCCTCCCTCTCCTTCCTTCTCTCTCCTCCCCACCTTTCCTCCTCTCCTTCCTTCTCTCTCCTCCCCACCTTTCCTCCCTCCCCTTCCTTCTCTCTCCTCCCCACCTTTCCTCCTCTCCTTCCTTCTCTCTCCTCCCCACCTTTCCTCCTCTCCTTCCTTCTCTCTCCTCCCCACCTTTCCTCCCTCCCTTCCTTCTCTCTCCTCCCCACCTTTCCTCCTCTCCTTCCTTCTCTCTCCTCCCCACCTTTCCTCCCTCCCTTCCTTCTCTCTCCTCCCCACCTTTCCTCCTCTCCTTCCTTCTCTCTCCTCCCCACCTTTCCTCCTCTCCTTCCTTCTCTCTCCTCCCCACCTTTCCTCCCTCCCCTTCCTTCGCTCTCCTCCCCACCTTTCCTCCTCTCCTTCCTTCTCTCTCCTCCCCACCTTTCCTCCCTCTCCTTCCTTCTCTCTCCTCCCCACCTTTCCTCCTCTCCTTCCTTCTCTCTCCTCCCCACCTTTCCTCCCTCCCCTTCCTTCTCTCTCCTCCCCACCTTTCCTCCTCTCCTTCCTTCTCTCTCCTCCCCACCTTTCCTCCCTCCCCTTCCTTCTCTCTCCTCCCCACCTTTCCTCCTCTCCTTCCTTCTCTCTCCTCCCCACCTTTCCTCCCTCTCCTTCCTTCTCTCTCCTCCCCACCTTTCCTCCTCTCCTTCCTTCTCTCTCCTCCCCACCTTTCCTCCCTCCCTTCCTTCTCTCTCCTCCCCACCTTTCCTCCTCTCCTTCCTTCTCTCTCCTCCCCACCTTTCCTCCTCTCCTTCCTTCTCTCTCCTCCCCACCTTTCCTCCCTCCCCTTCCTTCTCTCTCCTCCCCACCTTTCCTCCTCTCCTTCCTTCTCTCTCCTCCCCACCTTTCCTCCTCTCCTTCCTTCTCTCTCCTCCCCACCTTTCCTCCCTCCCCTTCCTCTCTCTCTCCTCCCCACCTTTCCTCCTCTCCTTCCTTCTCTCTCCTCCCCACCTTTCCTCCTCTCCTTCCTTCTCTCTCCTCCCCACCTTTCCTCCCTCCCCTTCCTTCTCTCTCCTCCCCACCTTTCCTCCTCTCCCTTCCTTCTCTCTCCTCCCCACTTTTCCTCCCTCCCCTTCCTTCTCTCTCCTCCCCACCTTTCCTCCTCTCCTTCCTTCTCTCTCCTCCCCACCTTTCCTCCTCTCCTTCCTTCTCTCTCCTCCCCACCTTTCCTCCCTCCCCTTCCTTCTCTCTCCTCCCCACCTTTCCTCCTCTCCTTCCTTCTCTCTCCTCCCCACCTTTCCTCCTCTCCTTCCTTCTCTCTCCTCCCCACCTTTCCTCCCTCCCCTTCCTTCTCTCTCCTCCCCACCTTTCCTCCCTCCCCTTCCTTCTCTCTCCTCCCCACCTTTCCTCCCTCCCCTTCCTTCTCTCTCCTCCCCACCTTTCCTCCTCTCCTTCCTTCTCTCTCCTCCCCACCTTTCCTCCCTCCCCTTCCTTCTCTCTCCTCCCCACCTTTCCTCCCTCCCCTTCCTTCTCTCTCCTCCCCACCTTTCCTCCTCTCCTTCCTTCTCTCTCTGCGTATGTAAATGGAAGGAGTCCGCCGAGCTGTTAAATATCTTGAGAACTAAAATAATATGTGTAAAATGATGGAGAGGGGGGGGGGCAGGGAGGGAGAGAGGGAAGGGCAGGAGGAATCAGGGGGAGAGGGAAAGGGCAGGAGGAATCAGGGAGAGAGGGAAAGGGCAAGAGGGAGAGCAGGGGGAGAGGGAAAGGGCAAGAGGGAGAGCAGAAGGAATCAGGGGGAGAGGGAAAGGGCAAGAGGGAGAGCAGGGGGAGAGGGAAAGGGCAAGAGGGAGAGCAGGAGGAATCAGGGGGAGAGGGAAAGGGCAAGAGGGAGAGCAGGAGGAATCAGGGGAAGAGGGAAAGGGCAAGAGGGAGAGCAAGAGAGAGTGAGGGGGTGGTGACGATGACAGAGGAGGGGAAGTAGGGGCGAGGGTGAGGGGTCGGGTGAGGGATGGCCTAGGGCGAGGGGAGACAGGAAGGGAGGAGTGAGGGGAGAGAGAGAGAGAGAGAGAGAGAGAGAGAGAGAGAGAGAGAGACAGACAGACACACATTATGGCTATACCCCGGGGCTGGTGGAAGACATCGTGCGGGAGATAAAGAAAAAATCACATTTATGGGACAATTATGTGAGGATTTTAGGAGCCCAAGTGTGGAGTAGTGGTGGAGAAGGTGTGGAGGAGTAGTGGTGGAGAAGGGGTGGAGGAGTAGTGGTGGAGAAGGGGTGGAGGAGTAGTGGTGGAGAAGGTGTGGAGGAGTAGTGGTGGAGAAGGGGTGGAGGAGTAGTGGTGGAGGAGTAGTGG
>CAUDMG010003291.1:92500-215000 GCA_958450375.1 Homarus gammarus | reverse complement strand
AAGGTGAGAGGTCTGTGGATATTATATGGAGCAGGCAATAAATATATTTTCTGAAGTGGATCCATTAACAGAACAAAGCATTAAAATTTAAATGAACTCAAATGACCTCTACATAAAGATGTATAATGAGAAAAAAAGCAGCTGTGCAATGTCCTTTCGAGAGCTTTATTATTCGAAGGCCTAAACCATCAACTTCAGCTACACCATCAAATTCAGCATCATAAGCGGCTTCAACATCAACTTCAGGTTCTGTAACATTTTCAGCAACAGGTTTATGGAAAGCTACAGCTTCAGCCAGAGTTGAACCTACAGCTTCAGCCACAGTCGAACCTGATGAATTCGTTATCTGAGTAAAAACTTATGTTTTAGACTTTACCACCATTGGTGAGTAGAATTTTTGTTTTAAATTCGTAAATATTATTTAAAACATATATGAACAGTAAATAAGTGTTGCTTTCATATTCATATGTAGAGAAACGACGATATTTTTTCACATGTATGCACTTACTGTTCATACGTTGGTGTTCCCAATCGTCTCGCTTTATTTATTTACCATTAATGGTTAGCTACCCCTAGTGTTCCATTTATTAACATTAAATGGCATTACTTAAAACATACATACAGGTATTTATTATTTTTAAATTAAGTTCACTACATCTACAACCAGGGTCTTATTTTCTTCAGTTTCTTATGTAGAACCATCGTCACTCCCGAAAACAGTGCCGTCTTGTCTCCTCGTGTGTGTTTTAATGTTTTACATATTATTAATGAATTGTATTGTTCATTTCACATATATAAACATTAATTCAATCAAATACATATTTAGTAATAAACAATAATGTTAAGTTAAATGACTATGCTTCCTTGAGTGCGCACGTATACATTGGCGTTCCACTATCAGTCTCACTTTTTTCTTTAATATCAGTGGTTACTTCTACTGTATATTAAATAACATTAATTAAAACATACATATTTTTTTACATTAATATTACTACAACAACAACCAAGGTCTTATTTTCTTCAGTTTCAGATGGAGAACTGACATTATGGGTGTAAACACTGACAACAATGCCGTCTATTATTAATGAATTGTATTGTTCATTTCACATATATAAACATTAATTCAATCAAATACATATTCAGTAATAAACAATGATAAATCTTTTGTACATATTCTTAAAAAGATAAATGACGCGGTATCCTTAACCCTTAGGCCCCGGGTGACGTTCCAGAACATCTGCCTATTTTCCCGCCTTTTTCTTGGGGCTTAATTTTGGATATGTTTAATTTTGTCTGGGTTTAACCCCGCGACGGGGGTACTGTCAGCAGCACTCTAACCCGGGGCTTTCGGGATAAATGCACACGTATATGTTGGAGGTCCCAATCCATCTCACTTTTTTATCTTTGCCATTAGTGGTTAGCTTCTTCTTCTATTGTTCCATTTATTAACATTAACCTTTAAGCCCCGGGTTACGATGCTGGTGACAGTACCCCCCACCCGGGGGTAAATCGAGAAAAATCAACTTATCCAAAAAGAATTCTTAACCTTTTAAAATGATAAAACAATAAAAATTAAGCAAGAACTATATATTGACCCTCTAGAAACTTGCGTGACCGTGCAGAGGAACGGAGGAGGGGGGGGGGGAGATAAGGAGGCAATGTTGGTTTAACAGGTGACGCTCGTGGTCCCTACGCACTTAGCAGCTATTTTTAGCTCGCCTTTGTGTCCGAGGTGGCCAATAATGTAGGTATTTACTGATCTTAATACTTATTTGCAATAAATAATTCATTTAGAATATATCATTTGCATAATTTTTCATAAAAAGTGCTTGGCAACACTCGCCAGTCGGTCGCCAGTCTGTCTGGCTGTCTTTGTGTTTGGTAGAGCAAGTAATGCATAAAATAATAATCATTCCACAAATAAATACATTTATAACATAATCATAGCATTATTTTCCAGTAATACTACACTACAATACAACTACACTACTTTTAGCAATATTACTTTGATACAACATGATAAAATAGACAAACAATGAAAATTAAACAAACAAAAGTAGGTAACTATGTTCAGGAAGCTTCCCTGTGGCCGAGTGTGTGGTGTGAGTGGCAAATAGTCACACTGGAACCTGATAACCTGCGCTGGGCATTTAAAGTGGCGGGAATAGGCGTGCATTCTGGAACGTCACCCAAGTGCGCTGGACGAACGTTCTAGAACGTCACCAGGGGCCTATGGGTTAAATAATATTACAGTACTTAAAACATTTATATAAATTTTTTTGTACATTAATTTTACTACAGCTACAACCCAAAGGTCATTCGTTAACCGAAAATTTTGTTAACCGAATCCATTGTTTCAATGGGATATTGGGTAATAGGTTCCAGCTCACCGAAAAGTACATATAAAGTAAAAAAAAAAAAAAATGCAGTAAAGCACACTTACTTTGAGGTGTGCATATAAAAGGTTCCTGGTTGATGATGATGATGGGAATTAGAAGTGGGGGTGGAGAAGGGAGAAGAGAAGAAAGTAGGGAGGGAGGAGAAATTACCTTTCAGGGGACCCATGCTTGATGCAGTAATTTCACCAATAAAATTTTAAGTTCACTAGGTGTAATTCAAGATTATTTCCTTTAAATCAACACTGCACTGCACTATATATTATCAATATGTTAACTAAAGTTTAGAATGACCAAGAATTTCAATGAAAAATGCAAAAATATTAAAGACACCAACAAAACAGATGCTCTCTCCACTGTTTTCTAAGTCCAACTGATGCTTTGTAATCGACTCACGCATCTGATGGGCGCACAACAAACTAGTTCCCTGTACTGCATATATTATCAATATGTTAAATAAATGTTAAAATAACTAATAATTTTAATATAAAACTTGGAAAAATATTGAAGAGTAAAACCTTCTTGATATTGACTCCAATGGAAACGAATGTAAGCCTAGAACAGATTACTGTATTGGCGGACTAACCTACCAGCCAATGAGCAAGCCAAAACATATTGACATGTTTTCGTAAGAATTCTGTTAATTGAATTTTTGTGTGTTAACCGAATTGAAGATTCTGATGGAAGGTAATTCGTTAACTGAAGCGTTCATTAACCGAGGGACCACTGTATATTTTTTTTTTTAATTTCATGTTTGTTCAGATATTTTTCTGCAATTAATGTAATACCAAAAGAACTATTACATTTGGTGGCAGTACAGTGAGACGAATACAAAAACCAGTGAGACACTCAGAAATAATGTAAAAAATAAGCAATTCCAGTGACTTAAGTGGCACATTAAGTAAATCACCAACAAACAAGCATATACAAGAAAAATAAGTGGACAGTGGCTAGAAACACTTGCAAAATGTATACACAGAAAGACCGTGGTAACACACATTATAAAAAAGATTGCAAACACAGCAATCTAATACGCAGCTACACAACAGACTGAAGGTTACCCGACTGAACCCAAGAGCAGCCAAGCCTACCCGAGTGTGGGCTGAGATTACTACCAGACAACACTACATCACCGGAGTTTAGGAAGGTTGTGAAAGTGGTTCCAGACAAGCAAACAATCTCTTGCTTAAACAATCAAACCTCGTCAGTGCACAACAGAGATCAGCCCCAGGCTGATTGCAGCAAGAAGGTGTTAGAGATACACAATCTCCAATGAAAATTAAACTTGTACAGTGGTCCCTCAATTAACGAACACAATTGGTTCCACAGAGTCGGTTTTTAACCGAAAGTTTTGTTAACCGAATCCATTGTTTCAATGGGATATTGGGTAATTGGTTCCAACTCACAGAAAAAGTATACATACAAAGTACTGTATACTGGTAATAGAACTGACAAAACATTAAATTAAAATAAATACAGTATACTGTACAATAATAAATAAAAAAACAATAGAATACTGTATTTTAACTTACTTTGAGGTGTGTATGTCGTATTCCCGGCAGCTTTGTTTACATATCAAACAGCTGATTGTAGAGGCAGTCGATGATGACATGCCATATTCTTTACAGAGTACAGTATTACCCCGCCTAACGCGGTTTCACTTAACGCGTTTTTTCATATACGCGGTGCCTCGCCAGAGCTGAAATTTCACTTAACACGGATTTTTTCCACATATACGCGGTGAGTGTCCGGCTCGAGACGCTATTTTTAGATTTGCCCCACCCGCCACCCTGCCTGACTGCCTGTTTTAGCTCATAAAATTCATACAAATTACCCGGCCAGAATATAATTTACATTGCTGGAATTCTTATAATTTGGTGATCATTTTGAATATAAACATCATATATTTTGCATTAGACATACAAATTTTAGATAAAATGTTTTCTCTGAGTAAATATGTTATCTTTTGTGCAAAATATATGACATTTATATTCAAAATATTCCTGGTCTTACAAGGAATCCAGCAATGTCAATTTTATTATCCTAACTTTAGTTTGAGGTATTATTTTTTAAAATTTAATGGTTTTCCCCAAAAAATTTCTCAGAGAGGGAAGAGCCAGCAGTGTAGTGTGAGAAGAGGGGGAGGGAGTTGAGTCCATTATTTGAATGGACATTAACTTGGCGTCTGTATTTCTCTATTTCTCTTAAGTATTAATTGTGTGTATGTACCATCATAAAATTAAGATGTTATTTTTACTACAACATAGTTATGTGTCTTCAAAAAGTGGAGTTTGGGGGTCGGGCTGGTTTCTATTGGAATTAATCCCATATGTTCTGTTGTTCATTTAACGCGGGACCCTCTGGGTTATATTGACCGCGTTAAGTGGGGTACAACTGTACATTTATTCTAATGCCTGCTTCATGTTTCATAATAATTTCTGCACTGTATATTATCAATATGTTAATTAATTTCATAATGACCAATAATTCTAATGAAAAAATGCAAAAATATTCAAGAAACCAACAAACTAGATGTTCACTCCACCGTAAACCAAGTTAAACTGAGAAGCGTTGGTGGGTGATTCGATTAGCTAAAGGACACACAAAAACTGTTCCCTGTACAGTACTGTATATATTATCAATATGTTAACTAAATTTCAGAATGACCAATAATTTTAATATGAAAAATGCAAAAATATTCAAGAGCACAACTTTCTTGATATTTACTCCACTGGAAACGAATGTAAACATACAGTAGAACCGATTACTGTATTGGCAGACTAACCAATCAGCTGATGCACACAACAAAGCATGTTTCTCATAAGGCTGTCGTTAATCGAAGTTTTATTCGTTAATGGAACTGAAAATCCTTAAGGGGGCTAATTAGTTAGCCAAAATTTCGTTAATTGAACCGTTCGTTAATCGAGGGACCACTGTATATCATAAATCAGAAGTAAAACATAATTGGACAAACCTGTGGATATGTGGGCCAATTGGAGTAGGTTTTGAGGCCTTGACGAACTTCATCATCAGTGAGAATATCAAAGCTGGAATAATCAGCTTTATGTTTACTCAGTAACTGGACAGTTGTGCGGCTGAATCCTATAAAAAAAAATAATAATAATCAGTAGAAACGCGTAAAAATATTAGCAAATACATCTTTACAAAAATACCAGATTTTATAAACACAACATTAGGAGCAACAGATAATTTTTTTTTATTTACAATTGGATTCTTTGCTTTTTGATAATTTCATTGCTGGGTGCAAATAGGGATTATAACTTGAAGCTAATGTGGATAAAAGATTATGACAGAAGACTGCTGCAAGAAATATGTGAATGGCTATTAGAATGTTTGGGGTGTTTCACTGGGATAGTACCTCCATTTATGGGATGACCATGTCTATAGCTGTGGGGTAATTCTCTAGAGTGGTTTGTCCCCACACCAGCACCCAAATCTCACTTGTGGCTCCTAGAAACTGAATGTGTGCTTCAGCAGCCACAACCTAGACAACTCCCTCGGCCAGGAGGCTAAACTAGGTAAAGGTAGCTCTGCACACAAAGTCTTTGGTGGCCTTCAGAACGTTCAAGTGTTGGGCCTTGGAGAGGGCATTAAATCAGGGTGGTGTCTCAAGACATCTAACAAGGCACCAGTAATCCTCTACAGCTGATCCACGCTCCTAGTCATCTCAATCAATCCATGCAGAAGTCAGTCTCATCTAAATCAAACCTCATGAATAGGTTCCCCACTCATATCTTTTGTCATCCCCCTTGCAGCTTTATCATTCATTCACCACCATTATTCCAATGCCCTTTGGCAAGGTGCCAGTAATTACAGGTGCAGACAAAGATGATGTTGGACATTGCTGGTACCTCAATCATGAACCTGCTCACAGGCTGCTCAGGACTCTGGTTGTTGGACACTGAAATTGGGTAGCACTGTCCGGCACTATCCTGAGTGTCTAACAAGACCTATTTAGGAATGCACTGGTCACCCCCACTTGAGGGAAGAGCTTAGAAAAGATAAACTAAAAATTAGCCACTCCATTCCTTGCAGAGATAGCTGATGAGTCATATCTATAC
Source organism: Homarus gammarus (assembly GCA_958450375.1). NCBI lineage: Eukaryota > Metazoa > Arthropoda > Malacostraca > Decapoda > Nephropidae > Homarus > Homarus gammarus. The sequence continues at coordinate 208,522 of CAUDMG010003291.1, read as the reverse complement.
ATGGTAGGAACACAACAAAGGAAAGTCATCTCTCTACATAGTAGGAACAAAAAACGAAAGTCACCTCTCTACATGGTAGGAACACAACAAAGGAGTCACCTCTCTACATAGTAGGAACACAACAAAGGAGTCACCTTTCTACATGGTAGGAACACAACAAACGAAAGTCATCTCTCTACATAGTAGGAACACAACCAAGGAGTCACCTCTCTACATGGTAGGAACACAACAAAGGAGTCACCTCTCTACATGGTAGGAACACAACAAAGGAGTCACCTCTCTACATAGTAGGAACACAACAACGGAGTCACCTCTCTACATGGTAGGAACACAACAAAGGAAAGTCAGCTCTCTACATAGTAGGAACACAACAAAGGAAAGTCCCCTCTCTACATGGTAGGAACACAACAAAGGAGTCACCTCTCTACATGGTAGGAACACAACAAAGGTGTCACCTCTCTACATGGTAGGAACACAACAAAGGAAAGTCCCCTCTCTACATGGTAGGAACACAACAAAGGAGTCCCCTCTCTACATGGTAGGAACACAACAAAGGAGTCAACTCTCTACATGGTAGGAACACAACAAAGGAAAGTCACCTCTCTACATGGTAGGAACACAACAAAGGAAAGTCACCTCTCTACATGGTAGGAACACAACAAAGGAAAGTCACCTCTCTACATGGTAGGAACACAACAAAGGAAAGTCACCTCTCTACAAGGTAGGAACACAACAAAGGAAAGTCACCTCTCTACATGGTAGGAACACAACAAAGGAGTCACCTCTCTACATGGTAGGAACACAACAAAGGAAAGTCACCTCTCTACATAGTAGGAACACAACAAAGGAAAGTCACCTCTCTACATGGTAGGAACACAACAAAGGAGTCACCTCTCTACATGGTAGAAACACAACAAAAGAAAGCAACCTCTCTACATGGTAGGAACACAACAAAGGAAAGTCACCTCTCTACATGGTAGGAACACAACAAAGGAAAGTCACCTCTCTACATAGTAGGAACACAACAAAGGAGTCACCTCTCTACATGGTAGGAACACAACAAAGGAAAGTCACCTCTCTACATGGTAGGAACACAACAAAGGAGTCACCTCTCTACATGGTAGGAACACAACAAAGGAAAGTCACCTCTCTACATGGGTAGGAACACAACAAAGGAGTCACCTCTCTACATGGTAGGAACACAACAAAGGAGTCACCTCTCTACATGGTAGGAACACAACAAAGGAGTCACTACTCTACATGGGTAGGAACACAACAAAGGAGTCACCTCTCTACATAATTGGAACACAACAAAGGAAAGTCACCTCTCTACATGGTAGGAACATAACAAAGGAGTCACCTCTCTACATGGTAGGAACACAACAAAGGAAAGTCACCTCTCTACATGGTAGGAACACAACAAAGGAGTCACCTCTCTACATGGTAGGAACACAACAAAGGAAAGTCACCTCTCTACATGGTAGGAACACAATTAAGGAGTCACCTTTCTACATGGTAGGAACACAACAAAGGAAAGTCACCTTTCTACATGGTAGGAACACAACAAAGAAAAGTCACCTCTCTACATGGTAGGAACACAACAAAGGAGTCACCTCTCTACATGGTAGGAACACAACAAAGGAGTCACCTCTCTACATGGTAGGAACACAACAAAGGAGTCACCTCTCTACATGGTAGGAACACAACAAAGGAGTCACCTTTCTACATGGTAGGAACACAACAAAGGAAAGTCACCTTTCTACATGGTAGGAACACAACAAAGAAAAGTCACCTCTCTACATGGTAGGAACACAACAAAGGAAAGTCACCTCTCTACATGGTAGGAACACAACAAAGAAAAGTCACCTCTCTACATGGTAGGAACACAACAAAGGAAAGTCACCTTTCTACATGGTAGGAACACAACAAAGGAAAGTCACCTTTCTACATGGTAGGAACACAACAAAGGAAAGTCACCTTTCTACATGGTAGGAACACAACAAAGGAAAGTCACCTTTCTACATGGTAGGAACACAACAAAGAAAAGTCACCTCTCTACATGGTAGGAACACAACAAAGGAAAGTCACCTTTCTACATGGTAGGAACACAACAAAGGAAAGTCACCTCTCTACATGGTAGGAACACAACAAAGGAGTCACCTCTCTACATGGTAGGAACACAACAAAGGAGTCACCTCTCTACATGGTAGGAACACAACAAAGGAGTCACCTCTCTACATGGTAGGAACACAACAAAGGAGTCACCTCTCTACATGGTAGGAACACAACAAAGGAGTCACCTTTCTACATGGTAGGAACACAACAAAGGAAAGTCACCTTTCTACATGGTAGGAACACAACAAAGAAAAGTCACCTCTCTACATGGTAGGAACACAACAAAGGAAAGTCACCTCTCTACATGGTAGGAACACAACAAAGAAAAGTCACCTCTCTACATGGTAGGAACACAACAAAGGAAAGTCACCTTTCTACATGGTAGGAACACAACAAAGGAAAGTCACCTTTCTACATGGTAGGAACACAACAAAGGAAAGTCACCTTTCTACATGGTAGGAACACAACAAAGGAAAGTCACCTTTCTACATGGTAGGAACACAACAAAGAAAAGTCACCTCTCTACATGGTAGGAACACAACAAAGGAAAGTCACCTTTCTACATGGTAGGAACACAACAAAGGAAAGTCACCTCTCTTCATGGTAGGAACACAACAAAGGAGTCACCTCTCTACATGGTAGGAACACAACAAATGAAAGTCATCTCTCTAAGTGGCAAGAATGCAGCAAAGGAAAGCTCCACTCCTCTGTCTGGTAACATGGAACATTAGAACACTACTTGACAGAGGCTTGCAAAATGGGCTAGTAAGGAATTGATACAGCAGCTCTCAGCAAAAGTCACCTTGGTGACGAGGCCACTTGACCAAGGTCTGAGCATGGTACATGTTCTTTTGGAGGGGGAAGAGGAGAAATGAAGATGTTATTCATGGTTTCAGTTTTGCCACCCATACTTCCATCGTCAATAAGTTTACTGAACTATCCAGAGTCATCAGCAAAAGCATGAGGCCCTGCAGGCTCCACCTTCATGGGACATTTTCACTACTGTCATTAGTGCCTATACACCAATACTATATACACTCCCCTAGACAAAAAGGAAGATTTTTATGAAAACTTGGCGTCACAGTTACAAATATCCTACCAGCAGATCAACTGATCCTGCTGGGCAACTTTAATGCTCACCATAATGTATCACTCTCTGGTCCAGTGTTAACAAGTGCAACAGAGTTGGAAACTGGAATGCCCATGGAGGGCTATTGCTCACCCTCGATGCAAACACAGTTTTCTGTCAGCCCAACAAACATAAGACATCATGGCAGCACCCACGATCTAAACACTGGCACCTCTTCAGTTTTATAATCATATGACAATGTGATATCCAAATTACAAGGGAAATGCACAGACCAGATTGTTGGATGGAGCACTGTCTTATCCCCACATACCCAAACACCATCATATAGTGATAATATAGTGAGAGTATCCCTTCTTCTAAGAGATGAGAAGTATTTTCCTAGGACTGTTTACATCCGATTTCTGCATCATGTTACAGTATTTTTCGGCTTAAAAGATGCACTTTTTATGACAAAAATATACCTCGAAAATTACCATGCATCTTCCAGGACACTAGTCGATGAGTTGTAGCAGAGGTTTTTGAAATCAGCCCCTTACAAAGACTGTTACCTCATTACAGTACTTAACAATTACAAGTATTCTCTATACAGTACAGTGAGTTCTGCTACAACGGGTGTTTTTATAACGCGAATTGGCTAGAACGCGATTTATGAATAGAAGAACGATATTTGTAAAACGAAAACGCTTGTTTGATGTAAAGCGATTTTTGCTTACTATTTCTCCAATTTTGTGGTACAGGTTGTACCTCTCTAGTCCGGCATTCTGTGGTCCGGAACAATTTTAGTTTGTCCAATAGGTAGATAGTTTTTTTTTTTTTTTTATATATATATATATAACTTATCTGAATTAATATTATTACAGGAGTATTAAATTTTTGCCCCTCAGGCCCCAATGTGGGTCAGTGACCTCTGCCCGACTGGGCTAATCCCCGTAAAAAAAAGCAACATGAAAGCCGCGGGAAATTAAGGTTTGTTTACATCCGGCAGTTCGGCTGCTCTCTCTCTCTGCTTCTCAATACAGAGTACAACATTTAACCCTTCAATATATATGAGCAGTAAATAAGTGTTGCTTTCATATTCTTATGTAGAGTAATGACGATATGTTTTCACATGTGCGCACTTACATACGAGATCTCTCTTTTTCCTTCACCATTATCGTTAGCTACTTCTATTGTTCCATTTATTAACATTAAATAACATTACTTAAAACAACCATATTAATTTTACTACAGCTACAACCAGTATTATTTTCTTCAGTTTTATATGTAGAACCAGTCAGTCACTGGTTTTCTAATCAACGAAAACAATGCTGTGTCATTTCCTTGTGTGTTTTAATATTCTACGTATTATTAATGAATTGTATTGCTCAATTTGCACACAAACATTAATTCAATAAAAAAGACATTCAGTAATAAACAATAATGAATCTTTTGTACATAAGAGAAATGACACTGTTTACACGATTATGCACGTCGTCTGCACGTTGGCGGGCCATTCAAACCCGTCGAAATTCAAGTTTCCGCAGTCAAATTTTTTTTCTTTTTTGTGTGTGTGTTCAAATAAAATACGTTGAATTAAAAACTCGCGAAATTTGAGAAGCTACTATATGACATTAAACCCTTCAATAAGTCTTAAAAGAGACCATGACGCAGAGAAAGTGGTGCTAGTGCTTCCAAGCATGAGCACAAGTCACTATCTATCCAGGAAAAGGGTGAATTTCCATGGTCCGGCACCGGTCAGGTCCCGAGGTTGCCGGACTAGAGAGGTACAACCTGTATTAACTGTGAATATGGTAAAGAAGAATATCTCCAAGAAGCGTTCTGGTGATCGCATTCCCGGTGATGATCAAAAAAGAAAGGCTATAACACTTGAAGAGAAGCTCGATTTTATCAACCTCAAAATCACTCTTCTCCCCCCATCAAGTTATACAGTCGGCCCTTCACATACGCGGGTTTAGCATTCATGGATTCGCAAATACGCGGATTGCCCCGCCGGAGGAATATTCTGTACATTCAAATCGCGCGCCATTCAAATCGCGCGCGGCACCGAACACAGGACACCGCCCGCTCCCGCATCTCTCTCTCTCTCTCTCTCTCTCTCTCACACACACACACACACATAGCTCTCCCTCACTCAGTCAGTCTCGCTGTAACCACGCTTGTGTTGACATCAGCATTGTAGTTGCAAAAATATTACATTTCCGTGAATGTATTCTATCAAGCACAGAATGAATAGAATATCACTAATATAACAGCATTTTAACCGAAAACTATTAAAAAAACGAGTAACATATCTTGAACATCGGAAGGTTAGGTAAAGTCTTTTGTTTTCATGTAGTTTATCCTAATATACATTGAAATACATTACGTTTCAGCAAAACTACTATATATTTCTGAGAATATGGAAATATAATATATTTGCTGAAATGACGTACGTATTACAGTGGAAAGTGACGAAAGCAATGACTTTCGCTTTCTTTCGTTCAAAAGATGTTACCATAATCGCTTTTCGAATGGTTTTCGGTAAAAAACTGTTGTATTACAATAATATTCTATCCTCATTCACTTGTAATGCAACAGTTTTTTAACTGAAAACCATTAAAAAAGCGATTACGGTAACATCTTTTGAACGAAAGAAAGCGAGTCATTGTTTTCGTCACGATTTTATCCTACTTTCCACTGTAATACGTACGTCATTTCAGCAAAAATATTACATTTCCGTGAATGTATATCAAGCACAGTATGAATAGAATATCATTGTAATATTACAGTATTTTAACCGAAAAGTATTAAAAAACGAGTAACATATCTTGAACATCGGAAGGTTAGGTAAAGTCTTTTGTTTTCGTCATGTATTTTATCCTATTTTACATTGAAATACATCACGTTTCAGCAAAACTACTATTTATTTCTGAGAATATGGAAATGTAATATTTCTGCTGAAATGACTTATGTATTACAGTAGAAAGTGACGAAAGCAATGACTTTCGTTTTCTTTCGTTCAAAAGATGTTACCGTAATCGCTTTTCGAATGGTTTTCAGTTAAAAAAACTGTTGCATCACAAGTGAAATAGGATAGAATATTATTGTAATACAGGCATCCCCCGCGTTACGGAAGGGTTCCGTATCGCGAAATTCCGTAACGCGAAACCTATTTTCCCATTGATTTCCATTATAAAACTGGAGATGCATTCCTAAGGAATTTTTTCGGCCCAAAAAAAGTAATTCAAGCACTTTTATAAATGAAAATAAACATTTATAAACACATACAATACAGTAAATTAAATAATTTATGATATACCTTCTTAAAATACCAATTTAGGGGTTAATATTGCATTATACAGCTATGTGTATGTTTATTTTAGTGCCCCGTCATAGGAGTCCGTTTTCTCTCACTTCAGGACGCCTGAGTCATCCGTTTTCTCTTAATCTTAAGAGTGCACCAGGGACTACTGTATTATTTTTTAGTGGTGACACACTATTTGATATTGCAACTGGGGTTGCAATTGTTGAGGCAACTTAGGTATGTCTGATTGCAGTTGGAATATTCAAGATCCATTGTGAGTGATGTTTAAAGCTTCAACTGTCTTTATGGTTGGTAAAACTTGTCAAGTCTGTCAGTCTGAATGGCATGTGTGAGGCCTTGTGTTTGTTAAAATTTACCCCAATTTCCGTAAGGGCGGATTTACGGGCCGTAACGCGAAATTATTGGTCATAATTTACAAATTCCGAAGGAGCGAAATTCCGTAACCCAGGCTTCCATAACGCGGGGGATGCCAGTACAACAGTTTTTTAACTGAAAACCATTCGAAAAGCGATTATGGTAACATCTTTTGAACGAAAGAAAACGAAAGTCATTGCTTTCGTCACTTTCCACTATAATACAAGTCATTTCAGCAGAAATATTACATTTCCACATTCTCAGAAATAAATACAGTACAGTCGGCCCTTAACATACGCGGGTTTATAATACATACACGGATTTGCAAATACGCGGATTGCCCCGCCGGAGGAATATTCTGTACATTGAAGTAATTCAAATCGCGCGCCATTCAACTCACGCGCGGCACTGAACACAGGACACCGCCCGCTCCCGCAGCTTCACACACACACACACACACACACACACACACACACCCCTCTCCCTCACTCAGTCAGTCTCGCTGTAACCACGCTTGTGTTGACATCAGCATTGTAGTTGCAAAAATATTACATTTCCGTGAATGTATTATATCAAGCACAGTATGAATAGAATATCACTAATATAAGAGTATTTTAACTGAAAACTACTAAAAAAACGAGTAACATATCTTGAACATTGGAAAGTTAGGTAAAGTCTCTTGTTTTCGTCATGTATTTTATCCTATTTTACATTGAAATACATCACGTTTCAGCAAAACTACTATTTATTTCTGAGAATATATTCATTCAGGCACAGTTTAGGTAAAATATACATGAGCTGTAACATTTTTTTAATTGAAAACGATTCCAAAAACACGTACCCTCTAGCCCTGTTTAAGGAGAAGACTGGGAGGAGCTGTTTGGTGCTTAAGACGATGACAAGGAAAATGATTTTGAAGGATTTTAATGGAAATATTCAGAAAGACCCTGGCACTGTCAAGGAAAGTGGCTGCTGAAGGCTTCCAGGACATGGCAGAGGACGAGATTGGGGAGCTAATTGAAGAGCACAAAACTGAGCTGACCGAGGAGGATCTACAGGAGTTAGTAGACTCAGGCAAGGAAGAGGAAGAGGAAGCGAAAGGGAAAGAGGATGAGGAAGAGGAAGAGCACCAAGAAATAACATTGGAGAAGTTGGGGGAGATGACCAGGAATATTGAGGGACTGAAAAACCTGGCCAATAGTATGGACCCCTCCATGGTGCATGCCCCGAAATTCATGCGAGGGATGGATGATGTTTTCGCTCCATACAAAAACATCATGGAAGAAATGAATGAAAGAGACGACAACTCCTCATCACCATGTTCTTTGATCACCGAAGGAGAGATTTAACACCAATCACTGGCGGCAGTGAGGAAGCAGCTGAATCCACCGTCGCCCCCACTTCACCACCCGTTTTGGAATTGAGTGACGATGAGCCCAATGACCCCCGTCCTGTCGCCGAGGATAGGAACTGTACAGTAAAGTGAAATTTTTATCTCTTTTTTTTTAATAGCTTTTCTTGCCATGTTTATTGTTTGTAAAAATGCACAGCACAGTACAGTTCAGTACTGTACATAGGAAGTGGAGGTGCAGTTATTCACAAAACATTTGTGTTTGTTGTCGGCAGTAGTGACGGTGAGGAGGTGGAGGAGGGAGCGAGTTGGGAGGAGTGGTAACCTTGGATGCGGGAGCAGGAACGAGATACCAGCCAGTACATTACAGGTATATTAATTGTTTTTATAGCTATTTTTGCATTTTAATATTAAATACTGTACATTATGTTTCAACAAAGCTACCATTTACTTCTAAGAACATGGAAATGTCATATTTTTGCTGAAATGATGTACGTATTACAGTAGAAAGTGACGAAAGCAATGACTCGCTTTCTTTCGTTCAAAAGATGTTACCGTAATCGCTTTTCGAATGGTTTTCAGTTGTGGGATTATAAGGCTAATGATAGGATAGAATATTATTGTAATACAGTACGAGTACAACAGTTTTTTAACTGAAAACCATTCGAAAAGCGATTACAGTAAAATCTTTTGAGTAACGAAAGAAAGCAAAGGTCATTGTTTTCGTCATAATTTTATCTCACTTTCCACTGTAATATGTTCGTCATTCCAGCAAAAATATTACATTTCTATATTTATTTCTGAGAATACGTATATTCATTCAGTCACAGTTAAGGTAAAATATACTTGTGATGTAATATTTTAATGAAAATACGGTATCGTAGTTTTCTTTTGTTTCAAATTTAATTAACAAAGATTGATGTTTCAAATGTAATGAACAAAAATATACGTCCAGGATCTATAAATAAACTTTAATAAATGAATACTTTATGTTTTACATCGTCCTGTGCTACCATACCATGGATTTGGCTACTTTGGGCTTGCTATGATGACGCAAGAGATCTGCCCTGGCAACTGTACCGACACTCACAGCTGGTGGTGCGTTGGTGCATCGTTTCCATTGTTTACTGGTAGTTACTGGTAAATATTTTTCAACCTAACGAAACTATTACCCTTTTAGAGGTCGACCCCCAATTTTTTGCAAAATAATTTGGTCTTAAAAACTCTAACTACACACAGGTATATACGGTAAATAAGGACAGGGGGGCCAGGTTTTTTTTTGGGGGGGGGGGCAAAAGTACACGGATTTTTAACATTCACGGGTATCTCTGTTACCTAACCCCCACGTATGTTAAGGGCTGACTGTATATATATATATATACACCAAAACTCATAAATCACTTCTGCAATGTGATACAAGTGATTAATTTATATTTCTTGTGCAAAATATATGAAGTTTATATTCAAATTATTAGCTGTCTTACAAGGATTCTAGCAATGCAATTTATATTCTGCTAACTTTAGTCTGAGACATTTTATAAGATCAAAACTTCAAGCCTAAAAACCACAGTCACTCTTACAGGAAGTCAGAGGGGAGTTGATTTATTATGACAGCTGGGCCTGAGCCAGACAAGGGTTACCAAGTGGTATTTATTTATCTGTCATATAGGGGGAGTTTATGTTTTTCTCTCGTGCCCGGGTGGGCTAATCCCCGTAAAAAAAAATATATATAAATAAATAAAATACTTTATTAGTAAATTGTGAGTATTACCGCTCCTCCCCCTCTAATAATTGCTTCCCAGAAAAAACTGTAACTCACGTGCCTAGCTCGAGTCTACCATGCTACCTAACACTGTTAATGATATAAGTTATATTCTAACAAAAGCCTGGGTGGTGGCAGTCTACCTTTGTGAGTACAGTATAATAATTATTATAATAAGTGTTGTTTTCCCAGGTTAATCCATTGAATAGAATATAACTAAGCCATGAGAAATATTGAGAGTCAGAGGAAAGATAAGAAATAGCAATGACATTGAAACCAATAATTAAGATATAGAATAGAAAGATAAAGAATATTGAAATAAATAAACACTAAGTAAGAAAAAGTAAAATATAGAAATGAAGCAATAAGCATACTGAAATAAAAACTTAGAAAAATATAGAAGTTATAATAATAGACAGTGGTCCCTCGAGTAACTAACACAATTCGTTTCAGAAGGTCTTTCGTTAACCGAAAATTTCGTTAACCGAAACCATGGTTTCAATGGGACATCGGGTAATTGGTTTCAGCTCACAGAAAAGTATATACAAAGTAAAGCCAGAATATAATTTAAATTGCTGGAATTCTTATATGATAGTGATTAATTTGAATATAAACAAGCTAAAATTTCCATTAGACATACAAATTTTAGACCTAATTTAAGAATTTTATTAAAGTAAAAATTTTACCACTTGTGCAAAATTTATGATGTTTATATTCAAATTATTCCCTGTCTTACAAGGAATCCATTAATGTCATTAATATTATCCTCACTATTGTCTGACGTATTCTTTATTACTAAACGTAAAAGCCTAGTGTTTTCACCCAAACATTTTTCTCAGGGGGGGGGGGGGGGGGGGAGCCAGCGAGCGTGGGAGGAGCAGGAGGTGGGGTATTTTGATTGACAGATAGTGTCTGATGAAGTATAATTTGTTTAATTACTAAAGATATTTGTTTTTAGCTCATAAGATTCATAGAAATTACCTGGCCAGAATATAATTTACATTGCTGGAATTCTTTTTAGATAGTGAATAATTTGAATATAAACAAGCTAAAATTTGCATTAGAGACAACTTTTAGATCTAATTTGAGAATTTTATTAGGGAGAGCAAAAATTTTATCTTTTGTGCAAAATATATAAAGTTTATATTCAAAACATCCCCTGTCCTGCAAGGATTTCAGCAATGCAAATTATATTATACTAACTTTAATCTGAGGTATTATATATTTTTAAACCTGTAAACCTAGTCTTTTTACCCAAACATTTCTCAGGAAGGTGGAGGGGAGGGAGGGGGGAGGGAGGGGTGACAGTAACATGTTTGACAGTTGGCACTTGTGGTGTGAAGTATTTAATTGTTAGTTTGTTTTTTTCTTTTAGACTGAGTTTTTGTTTTTTGCTTATAAAATTTAATAGAAGTGACTGGGGTGAATTTAATTTGTATTGCTGGAATTCTTATAAGATAGTGATTAGTTTGAATGTAAACATAGAAGAGATCAATGAATTGGCTGAGTCCCTCCTCAGCTTATCAGCTGATGTTCAAAACAAAATGTGATTTTCGTAAGGATTTCGTTAATCAAACTTTTTTTGGTTAACCAAGGCGTTCGTTAACTGAGAGACCACTGTATAATAAAAGAAAAGGTTAACAGAAAATATGAAATTATATATATAAAAAGAAAATAACTCCTCTCTTACACAGATATATATTAATAAGATAGAAAGAAGATAATAATAAAGAAATAAATAAAACCTTTCTGTTTACCCCCTGTACACTAGATGGGGCTCCCCTTCCCGCTCTGACTGGGGTTCCCCCTCCATTTTTGTAGCAAGGCTAATGGTCTTGCATTGCTTCTTCACAATACAAGCATCAGTGACACTTGATGGGCGCCTGGAAGCCATTTTGAATGATTACAGTACATTATTTATAGCAAAAACAATTAAACACACACTTACGCTGTGGAAACCTAACAAAGACCGGGGACGCTGTAATGCTCTGCGATAGAGCGTAGCACGCCAAGATGAGAGAGGGTGATGCGCCATACAAAGTAGTCCGTGTTGGGTGACAATGTTATAAGGAGTCGGTCGGAAACATGGGTATCTACTGTATAGAGTAGTGACGTTATAACAGAACAACGTTGTCATGGACAAGGTTAAACGAGGACTTACTGTATTAGGTAAGATTTTCTTTAATAGAAAAGTTTATGCATTATTATAGCTAGATGTCAGATCTCCTGTGGAGTGCTAATAAATCATAAACAGTATACAAGAGCACACAATAATAATTTAAAATGATATAACATGTACAGATCTAACCAACCCTGGGAAAAGATAAGCAGCACAAGTTTAATTATAATAAAATGAGGCTACCTCCAAGAAAGAACTACCCTGAGCATCCAGCCCAGAATACTGTACTCTCCACCAAGAAACAATAATATCTTCTTTGTACATCTCGGACAGGCCCATCATCTGGAATAAATGTGGGACTACCATAATACTGAAATCTATTTTTCTGGAAAAGCTGCTTCTTGGGGTTCTACATTCTTAGATAACTGCTTAACATGTCAGCATGCATTCATCTATTCATCCATTTGGGATATACCAATCATGTTTCCTCCACAATACACCATCCATCTCAAACTAAGAAAATTTTGTATAACAGATGCCCATAAAGGAAAATAATAAAGACTTACCACATCTTGGGGTAACTGGTGATCCTTTCATAAAGAGCATACATTTAGCTGAGTTAATGAGTTGCTTCAGACGAGTGTTGAGATCTTGAGCCGGTTCAACTGGTGCAGTTGACACAAGGGAGGCTTTTGCTGCCTATGGGAGATTTACTGAATTAACCAAATTTTTCAACAAAGTCAACAAAGAATATATTTTTAAATACCAACAAAAAATTAAGTACAATACTGTAGTTGTCTTTCAAGAGGGTTTAAAATTTGGAAAATAAAAATGAAAGAAAAAAGAAGTATCCTCTATATATTTTCACTACAGTATTTGTATTGTTTAGCTGTAGTTAAGAGGCTGTGGTCAAGGTAGAACTGAGGATCATCTTCACAGATGTGCTCAAAACCAGAATGAGGTATTAAAACAGGATTGAGGAAGACTACATATTTAACATAATAGTATGGTGGTGGGGAAGCCCTCACAATTAACCTCTGTGGCAGAGACCCCTCCCCCCCCCCCCCACCATCCCTCAGTTTCCCGACATCCTCTTTGAGGCAACGGTACATGGGACCAGCTTCAAGCCGGATACAGGTATCCCCCAATCTGCAATGTCCCCATCTATGATATTTTGCATTAACGATGCTGACATATTGAGACCACTCCCATATTTTTAATGTAAACAAACACGCATTGACGATAATCATCATCTTGCCAACTCGGAATATGGAATGTATCTCTAACTGCATTTGTCAACTGTGGAGTCATCTACTCGAGTGCCACCACATGGCCATCTGCTGCACTACTGTCCAGTCATTGTTGCCTGTTGAATACATGGGTGCTTCAGCTTTAGCTCAATGAATATTAGTGATTATTGATGTTGTTAATTATCTATGTTTTTATTTTTTTTACCTTACCGTGAGAGAACATTACTAAAGTTCACCTTGAACTCTGTTTTGGTGACTGTGAAGTGATTTTTGCTATGTTTTTTGTGAGTGAAAAGTGCTATGCCTTTGTCGCTGTGAACATGGGGTGAGCAGCGGCAATCAGTATCATAATTTGTTTCCCCTTACAGTTACGGGAAATTACAAAGTATAAATTACCTGTACTATACAGGTACAGTAAATGTAGTCAGTTCTATGACTGGGAAGTATTTTCTCTGATTTAGTGACTGTGATACAATGATCGAGTTATTAAGGATGTCACCTTCATTGGTAAGCTCTGAGGTGGCTCGAGAGGCCGATACGGAATCAGCAGGGCCATTCACAGATGTTGTACATGTGGAGGACTACATCCAGCGCAGGAGAGGCCGCGGCAGCGTCTTTCCGGTGCTGGCGCTTGTCTACTTCAGTATGCAGTCGGGCTAAGTCAAAAGTATTTACATCTTCTCTTGTGGTGCTTCTCCAAGCATTATGCTGTGGAGTGATCATCTCCCAGGTGAGGGGGGATTCCTAGAGTTCTTATGGGGTTTATTAAGGAGCACTTCCCAGTTCTCTGACGCTCCACCAAGAAGGCTTGGGTCACGCCGGTGTTGTTATAGATTTATGTGGTTGGCTACCTCTCCAAGCACCTCACTTATCCAGCCAATAGATCAGGGCATTGCCACCATCAAGGCTTACTACTTGAGGTGGTTGATGACACAATTGTTTGTGGCGACAGATGGAGAAGGAAAGCCGACCGTCAAAGAATTCAGGCAGAGCTACAACATCAAGCACGCCAGACAGAACATCAAGAAGTTGTGGTAGGTCAAACAGAGCTGCATGAATAGCATGAGGAGGAAAGTATGACCCGAGCATGTAAAGACTTTAGCGATTTAATAGATGTTGTAGCTGTACATTGCGACATCACCAGCATCTCCAAGGAGGCCAGCTTTCAGGAGGTTGATGAGGAGAATGTGGCAGAGGTCTTACTTAGAGAGTCACTCTGAGGAGCTGAACAACGAGGACCTGCTGCTCCAGAAACAGCAGAAGGCAGTGGAGGAGTCAGCGGGTGAGGACGACAACCCTGCCATGGATCTGCTGGCTGAGAATGACCAAAACTTCAACAGGAGTTCTTCTGTGAGGGCACTTGTGGAGAATGACAAGCTGTGCTACAGGGAACTGTACCTGCAAAAAAAGGAGACATGCCCAAACTCAATCACCTACTTTTTCAAGCCACAGCCACAACCCTCGACTTCTGGGGTCTCCAGCAATATAGCACCCTCCTCATCTGACACTTCTCCAGTCTCACCCTAATGCTTCATGATCTTTAAGGCCAGGTTACACCTCCAGTCCCACTCTGTCTCTAGCCTCTTCAGACTCCCCAGAGGCTGTGTGGGACTCGGATTGATGTCTCCATTCCACCTTCAAGCCCACATAGCCTCGAAGGAGAAATGTGAGAACGACCAGAGCTGTTCATAATGTTCTGGTGAGTGTTCTTTAATTGTGTTGTAGTGCTAGTAATGGTCTAGGATTATTTTTTTTTTCAGTGATACACATGGTTGAGAATGGCCAGGAACCTATCCCATTGAACCCTATGCTATAATAATCCCGGTCGATGATATCTTGACCTGCAATGGGACTACCAGGAAACTAATCCCATTGTAAATAGGGGATACCTGTATAGGAAATTACAGATATATAGAAGGTGGTATTTCTTATGTACATTAAACTCTTGATATAACAGACCTCAGGTTTAACGGCCACTCTGACTCGTTCGGGCTAGGTTCACACATTACGGACTCAGGTCCGTCTCAATTGTTTCTCTTACTTTGATAACACAACAAACATACTGGTATATCATTTCTCACTGTTGATTTGTTTTAATTTTTGTATTTATTTATGACTATTATTATTATTATTACTATTACAGTAGAACTTCAATTTAAAGCAATTCAATTTCATATAATTGATTTAAAGTGACAATTAAGGACAATGTTTTAATTTAAAGCTAATTTTTCCTATTTTGCGCGAGTCAATTTTGTGCCTAATGTTTCCCACCAAATGCGTCTCTGGGCACGCTACATGGCTGACCAACACCCTCACGCATCCTCAGTTCTCACACTGATGCTCAAGTGAACGAACATAATGTGTGACACTATCTCCTTCTACCATGGTGCATCAACCATCGCCACTATGTCCAAGAGGCCAGCTACTACATCATAAACTACCCCAAAGGCCAAGAAATCAAAGCAAGCAATTACACTGGAGCATAAAAACAAGGTGCTGGAAGCACTGCAGCGTGGAAATGGTGTTTCCCGTGTGTCAGATGAGTCCACTGCCACAACACTAGACAGTGATGTGGATGATGAGCTGGTCGAGTTGGGCTCTGCATCTTCAGAGGATGAATTGCCTAACTAAAGTTGAGTAAAAATCTATTTTTGATTGCATAAAGTAATTAAAAAATAAGTTGAGAGAAAAGTGAGTGCTGGATGAGTCAGGCGGGTGGTGAGTGGCATCAGTGCGACCACCCTCTCACATCAGCTGATCGCTAGTAAACATACCATATCATGACCCATAATTTTAACTGTGTTGATTTATGAGTGTTTGTTTTAACATAATACTAAAAAAAACTACCTCACTATTTGTCAACTACATGTATACTGCATGATACAACATTGTTTATTTGTTTTTCATTAATTAGTAAAGATAAGTTACTGTAACAATCTGTGCTTATTAATACTTGTACCCTTCATATACTATACAATATAGTACTATGTATATACCTCATAGGTAAAAAATGTCATTCAAGACATCTTCAGGTCATAAGACCCACTACGGTAATCCCCCACCCGACAATGGGTGACCTGACATTGCATCAGGTCAGGTTAGTAATGTGACCCAATAATCTCCCACCCAACCTTCATCACAAGAGTTAAACATGATTAGTTATGTGTTACAGTCAACTGAGTGAAGTGTCTGCCTATTCTAGGCTAAAGAAGACAGAGACGTGACCGATCGCCCAAGCAACTAATAAACCGATCAGAGACGAAAAAGATAAAACTAACACAGCTCTATTCATGCCCGTATCATACCCTGTATAGAGCTTTTGTTTTTTAATATATTTATTAAACCAAACGTTTAGATAAATTATTCAGGATTATTTTTATAAATAAGTGATGTGTCTGACAAAATTAGAACTGATTTTAATGACTCCGGTATCAATATTTCTTACTTTTTTTTTATAAAAAGAATGGAATTTCCATCACTATATCATATAGAGATATTTTGTTTAAGGTTATCTTATTGGAAAAATTTGTAGAGAATTTATTAAGGATCATTATAGCATCAAATTCATCTCCCTGTCACAATTAGCCACCCTTGAGTGAGGAAGGAGGGGGGAGGGGGACTAACCACGCGACCCTACCCCCAAAAAGGTTCGCCTCTGTCAACACACACCAACACCACCCACACATCACACATAAACACACCCTCCAACAACCACCCACACTTAACTCTCCAACAACCACCCACACATAACCCTCCAACAACCAGACACACCCCAACACACACACACACACACACTTTCCAACACCACTCACACACCCCCAGCAAGGAAATTCATACAGCAAGCATAAGGAGTGAAGCTCTCATTGTATGACACATCGGCACGTGTGTAACTGCATGGTAATGAGTTAAATATCAGCTGTTGAGGAGCGCTTGGCAACCCTCATTTCCACTCCAACTCTCTATTTACCCTCACCTTTCTTCTTTCTCACTTCATATTTTAAAATGTTATGTAACGTAATATTAAAGGGATACAAATTTGCTCATTTATACTTATATCTGTACTTATCACAATCTCTCTAAAAATACTTTAGGTCTCATGTTTATTCAAGACATATTCAGGTCGAGACCCACCAATCCTCCACCCAAGAAAGGGTGACCTGATATTCCATCAGGTCAGTAATATGAGACCACTAATCCCCCACCCTACCTCCACCTGACATTGCATCAGGTCAGGTCAGTTACACAAGACCCACTAATCCCCTACAGCTCTATAGGAGTGGAAAATAACAGTCTTTGTTGTAACACACAGCTTCATTCATGCCCATATACAGATTTTTATTTTTGAATATATTTATTTAACCAGACTTTTAGATAAACTATTCTGGATTAATATATTAAAGAAATGAAGTTTTTAACTTCATAAGAACTGTATTTACAGATTCCAGTAGTTTAGACTCAAGAAAAACATCTCCAGGACCCAGAAACATTCTGGGGAAGTGGGCTAGTGTGTGTCTGTCCAAGAGGTCTAGTTTAGACACTCGGAAACTTTTCCCAGTAACCGGAAAAGGTTCCAGGGATGAGGAATTTCACCGGGTTATAGAAAGTCGTCTGGTTAGCTGGAAATCTCTCATCCTCGGAAGTGCTCTGCACCAATTGTTCCTGCTAACGGGGATATCACTTACAGGTGGCCCCCCTAAATTCAAGGAGTTTTATTCCATGGTCCTCTATTATTCACGGATGACACCCTGGATGTACCCAAGAAAGTCTGTGGGTAGTTTTAAAGTTGCCGTCATTTTCGTGGCTGGGGCAGGAATCCATTCGTCTTAGAGACAGTAATTTCCGTTAGCTGTATTGTAAGTAGGTAGTAGGCAGCTACTAAACAGGGAGGTACTACCGCCTGAGAAGATATTGAAAGCATGTGTTGTCTAATGGTAGACCAGCTGCCATATGGCATCATAAAAATTGTGACCAAGTCCCAGGTTGCTGATCTGACTTTCTGCCTCATTTACACACAATTGCAGGTTTCAATTTTTTTATCTTACTATTGACAACACAACATACATATATCGTTTCTTACTTTTGATTATTTTCTTTTAATTTTTGTGTTTCTTTATGGTTCTTTATTATTATTATTTTTTTGTATCGCTGTCATTATTTTTTTTTTTAAATTTTACTTATCTGAATAATAATAATAATAATAATAATAATAATAATACCCGTAAAAAAAAAAAAAAAAAAAGGTTGCTGTTGTGACTTTGTGCCTCATTTACACACAATTAGAGGGTCTCAATTGTTTCTCTTGCCATTGACAACACAACAGACATAAACTGTCTCTCACTGTTGATCTTTTTTTTTATTTTTGTATTTCTTTATGGTTCTTTATTATTATTATTATTATTACTATTTTTACATTTTCGCCCTGCAGCCCCCGATGTGGGTCAGTGACCTGTGCCCGGGTGAGTTAATTCCCATATGGAAAAACATAAAAATAAAAGATGTGTGTGTGTCTACACACACACACACACACATAGAGTAAATCCTTGAAGATCCAGACCCGGTAAATCCGTATTTTGGAAGATTCACACAAAAAATTGGGGGGTTCTGGGCTCAGAAGCCTCCCTAAGAAGCATTCTCAAAACAGGGGGGAAGGTAGTTTTAGGCTTAAAGTTTTTATCTTATAAAATGCCACAGACTAAAGTTAACAGAATATAAATTGCATTGCTGGAATCCTTGCAAGACAGGGAACAATTTGAGTACAGTAGGCTCGCAACTTACGCGTATATTTCTTACACGATTTCAACTACAGGTTGTAACTCTCTAGTCCGGCATTTTGTGGTCCGGAAACTCCCGTGGTCCGGAAAGATTTTAGTTTGCCCCTTGAAGAAAATTAATTGAGTCTGGTACTTTCAATATTTAGCTAAATTTTGCCTTATTTACCCCACTCTTTTGGCGAATTACTACCTGCAATAAAGCAACATCCTAATAAACCAACGAAAATAACACAGATAAAATTAAATAAAAACTAAAAACAACACAGAAAAGTTCTTATGTTCTACAGCTTCAGCTAGAGTTGAGCATACGTCATCCGAGTAAAAACACACACAACATTGGCTGTCCTTATGTTTTCAACTTTACCACCACTGGTGGGTAGAATTTTTGTTTTAAATTCAGAAACATTAATCAAAATATATATGAACAGTAAATAAGTGTTGTTTTCATATTCCTAGGTATAGTAATGATGATATGTTTCACATGTGCGCTTTTACATACGTGAGCTCACTTTTTTCTTAACCATTAATGGTTAGCTACTTATATTGTTCCATTTATTAACATTAAATAACATTACTTAAAACAACCATATTAATTTTTTACATTAATTTTGCAACAGCTACAACCAGGGTCTTATTTTCTTAAGTTTTATATGTAGATCTAGTCAGTCACTGGTTTTGTAATCAACGAAAACAATGACGTCTCGTTTCCTCATGTGTTTTAATATTCTACATATTATTAATGAATTGTATTGTTCATTTTGCACACATAAAAATGAATTAAATCAAAAAGACATTCAGTAATAAACAATAATGAATCTTTGGTACATAAAAGAAATGACACTGTTTACACAATTATGCACGTTGTCTGCAAGTTGGCGGGCCGCTCAAACCCGTCAAAAATCGAGTTTCCGCAGTCAAAATATTTAATTGCGTAGTGTTTTTTTTAGTTCAAATAAATAATGTCGAATTAAAAACTCCCAAAATTTGAAAACCTACTGTACAACATTTAACCTTTCAATATATCTTCAAAGAGACCACGAAGCAGTGAAAGTGGTGCTACTGCTTCCAAGCGTAAGCACAAGGGTGAATTTCCATGGTCAGGAAATTTCCATGGTCTGGCACCGGTCAGGTCCCGAGGTTGCCGGACTAGAGAGGTACAACCTGTATAGTCTGGGTTTACGCAGATATTTTATACGCGTTTGGCCATTTACGCGGCACCTGTCCAGACACGGCAATTATTAGTTATGCGGTACATTCCTTAATTTACGCAGAAAGCGGCGGGCAAGCGACTGGTCACTGACATCACCGCTGACGTCAGACTCGTTCCGATGACGTCGCGGGCTGTGATTGGGCCACGTATCCTTACCACCCACGCACCCCTTCCGTCGCGCGCTGTGATTGGTCTATTTAACCTTGCCTGCCCAGCCAACAAAACATTACCGAGTTCTTCACCCGCCACCCACCATAGCCAGCCCAAGTCAGTGATAGTGATAGTGAGGATATGGACTTTGAAGGGATCGACAAGGTTGCCCTGCTAGCCTCTGTGGTGGATAGTGATACAGGTGATACAGGTGAGGGCCAATAATCTTCCCTCTGCCTCGGAACCAACCCCCCATCCCCATGTGCCCAGCCATCTCTTCTACTGACGTAAGTGTTAAAAAACCTAATATTATTGATATTTCTCTTAAACATTAATTGTGTGTGCATACCATCATAAAATTAAGATGTTATTTTTACTACAATGTGCGTATTGTGTCGGAAAAAGGGTAGTCTGGCAGTCGGCCAAGTCTCTATTTCAATTAATTAATCCCATATGTTCTGTTATTTTATTTAAGCGTTTCGCGTTATAGGCGAACCTCCATGAGTTTAATTGACTGCATAAACCCAGACTATACTGTACTGTATTTTTGGTGTTTTTTATATCATTATTTATAGTTTTTATACATTAGTACATTCACCGGAAGATTCGGACAATCTGCTTTTCCGGACAGTTGGCGGCCCCCCCCCCCCCCCCTTTAGTCCAGATCTTCGAGGGTTCACTGTAAATGTATATACAATACGTGTAAAAGAAATAATTGCCCTAAGGGCAAACACAAAGGGAATATACATTTCTCTGTACGCAAATAAAAATGAACCACCCACCCCCCGCAAATGTTATTTGCGTATTTGGCGAATCGCGGCCATTTTGAGAACATAATCCTCCAGCAAATTTGGGGCCCCCCTGTATTATTATTATTTTTTTTTTTTTTTTTGCCCCCAGGCCAGTAAATAAAAAAATAAAAAATATAAAACGAGATCACGTCAACCAGCTGATGACAGAGTAGATGAGAGTTGAGACAATAAAGAAATGCAGAGAGAAGGTGCCAAGAATGAGGATGGGAAAGAGTAAAGAACATTAAAAAGAAAGTACAGTACTCTAAAACATTTGCTGCTGCATCTGACTTTGAGACAGCATTTGATAAGGAGGGAGGCACTGTGGGAAAACTAGACTTTTCATAGGGTCTGCAGATGTTTATAGAGGGTGTCAACAAATTTTAATATGGAACTAGTGCATACTGTACATGTTAATTAGCAGTGGTGTGAAAATGTGGGTCGATGTACATATGGAGTACATTAGGGGTGTGTGATGTCATCCTGACTATTTAAAGTCTTCATGGATAAATCAGAACATGAAATAAAAATAATAAGTGAATGTGAGAGTAAAATGAAACTGAGACATGATGAAACATGCAGTACAGTATATATGGATGGTGCTGTGTCATTTTGATAATGAAGTTTATACCAAAATGGTAAAGGAAAGTTATTGAAAGTACAAATGCATGAGAAAGACAATCTCAGTGTAACATCACCATAAATGAAGAGGAGCTGCAAATTGTAATGAATTTAAGTACACTATTTGGAAAAACCTGTTCAGCAAGGAGAAAAATAGAAGTTATCTTTAATAAATAATGCAAGAAGAACAGGCAGGGCACTCATACATGAGAAGAGTAACTGTATATTTTCAGCCTTCTGGCTGCCAAGCTCTTTCAATAAACTGTTAATTATTATTATTATTATTATTATTAAATGTAGTGTGTGCAGACCACAAGGAGGAGGGCTTGTTCCAATTCTTTCAAATGGATGTAAAACTCAGGTGTTTCAGAGTGATAATAGATCAAGAGGTTTATTGTCTGAGATGTATCACAGAAGGTTGGAAAACAGAGAGCACAAAGAATAAAAACATAATTAGAATGTGTAGGGTCCAATATTTTCTGGTAAGTTGAATCTATAAGAATACACCAAAATGGCGAGGGTAGAAGGAGCACACACCTGGTGAGAGATTGGCTAGAAAGATTTTGACAGCACAGTTGAAAGCAGGAGTGTGTGTAGACCAAGAAAGATATGGATACACTATATGAATGGATTAGAAAGGTCTGGAAGCACTGTATCTCATTAGTTAATACTTGTGGATCACAAAAAGAGTAATTTCATACACAATAGAGGTTAAATAAATTTTTGACTTAAAATATACAGTACAGTTAGTGGATACGAAACCTTTTGAATCAAACTAAAGTAAATTTTAAACTTCACTTTGTATAATGTGTATGAAAGTTGAGAATATGAGCAAGCTTGAATAAATATTTTTACTTCTCTTATCCCTTTCCCATTGCTTTCTACATCTGTCTTACATCAATCTCCCTATCATTTTACTCTCTTCTTTGGGGTGTTAACAGAGGGAGCAGAGTAAAGATACTACAGTGAAACCTCAATAATCCAGTATAGCTGGAACCCAACAGCTTCCACGATTCAAAATATTCCAATTTCTATGATTATAAAGTTTACATGGTCCCCAAAATACAAGCCTAGGCCTAAGTTTGCAAATGTTGAATCTACCCTACATTAGAAAAAAAAAAAAAAAGTGAGTCTGTCAATATGACTGAACATGTGTCACTACAGACTCAAAGACCAGAAACAATAGTTTGGTGGGAACAAGGGCATCCACAGTGCCAGACAACAGACCAGGGTCTACTAACTTGAGGTAGTGTGCCAGATTTCAGAAATTAGGGGAATACAGTACAGTAGTACCCTCATTTACGCGGTCAATTGAACCCACAGGGTAACGCGGAAAATGAAAACTGCGTAAAGTGAACAACAGAGCATATGGGATTAATTCCAAAAGAGACTGGCCCGACCCCCAAACTCCACTTTTACCGACACAATACCTATGTTGTAGTAAAAATAACATCTAAATTTTATGATGGTATGCTCACACAATTAATATTTAAGAGAAATACAGTCACCAGGTTAATGTCCATTCAAATAATGGACTCAAACCCCCCCCCCCCCCTCCCTACCAGAGAAATGTTGGGGGAAAAAACTAGATTTTAACGTTTAGTAATAAATAATACCTCAGACTAAACTTAGGATAATATAATTGACATTTCTGGATTCCCTGCAGGTCAGGGAATATTTTGAATGTAAACTTCATATATTTTGCACAAAAGATAAAATATTTGCTTTGTGTAAACCAAGTTATTACATTAGATCTAAAATTTGTAAGTCTAATGCAAAATCCATGATGTTTATATTCAAAATGATCATCATATTGTAAGAATTCCAGCAATGTAAATTATATTCTGGCCGGGTAATTTGTATGAATTTTATGAGCTAAAACATATATCTTCAGTAAATAAACAAAGAAATATTCTTCAAGGACACTATCTGTCAATCAAAATACTCCACCCTCGCTGGGTCGGTCCCTCCCTCCCTCCCTAACCCCCACCTTCCCTCCCTACCAGAGAAGTGATTGGGAGGAAATAGAATATTTACATTTTTAGTAAAATATAATAACTCAGACTGAAGATAGGATAATATAATTGACATTTCTGGATTCCTTGCAGGTCAGGGAATATTTTGAATGTAAACTTTATATATTCTGAACAAAGGATAAAATATTTGCTTTGTGTAAACCAAATAATTACATTAGATCTAAAATTTGTATGTCTAATGCAAAATCCATGATGTTTATATTCAAAATGATCATCATATTGTAAGAATTCCAGCAATGTAAATCATATTCTGGCAGGGTAATTTGTATGAATTTTATGAGCTAAATAAAAAAAAATAAAAAATAAATTATACTTCACCAGTATATGAGTAGATGCACCGCGGAAAGTGAAAGTCCGGTTCTGGCAAGGTACGGCGTAAATGAGAAATCGCGGAAAGTGAATCCGTGTAAAGCGTTGGATTACTGAGGCTCCACTGTAGATATATATTACACTATACAATATACATTGTAATTAATTAAGAATATTTATTACTGTATAGTATTTAGGTCAAAGTTGATGAATGTTGACAAAAAAGAATTGAATACAGCATCCAAATTAAATTTTTCATCTTATTTACAAATTTGCACGAGGAAAACTTACCTGTGTTTTAACTTTGGTTGTGAGATCAGCAGCATTGGCACCATCCACTCTTTCAATGACTTGTCCTGCACGCAGCAACACAAAAGTTGGCACAGCAGAAACATTATGTTTCAAGCTAACTTCTGAGAGATCTTCAGCAACAACAATCCCAAAGGTGACATCCTAATTAATAAAGCAAAACAATATAAAACATGATGGTGTGGTGCATAAATACCTAGTAAATATCATTATGGTATAGAATATTATGTAAACAAAACCAACAGAATATCTGGTGACCAAATATAAGTACTGTATCCACATAAAGTGTCTCCCTGTTGTAGCCCCAGTCACTACCCATTTCCTTATTCTCTTTCTTTTGATTATCTATGGTATATCCACCTGATACAGTACAGAATTTCCTTAAAGCTCACAGTTTTAAAGCTTGCGTTCCTTCGAAACTCGGATTTCAATGGAAAATAACTAAATTTTTGTTCAATCCAGAATGTGACGTCTTGCGTTATACCTAGGTATGTAAATGCCTAGCAATAACTCGCCGGGCCAACGTACAGGCAATTAAAACATCTAATAATTACTTAATACATAATACAGTGGTCCCTCGGTTAACAAATGCTTTGGTTAACAAAATTTCGGTTAACGAATTACTTTCCATAAGAATCTTCAATTCTGTTAATGAAAAAAAATTTGACTAACGAAATTCGTACGAAAACATGTCAACATGTTTTGCCGTGCTCATTGGCTGGTAGATTAGTCTGCCAATACAGTAATCGGTTCTAGGGCTTACATTCGTTTTCATTTGGAGAAAATATCAAGAAAGTTGTGCTCTTCAATATTTTTCCAAGTTTTATATTAAAATTATTAGTCATTTAAATACTTATTTAACATAATTGCAGTACAGGGAACTAGTTTTTGGTGCGCCCATCAGCCACTTCACTCACTCACCAAGGCGTCTGTTTAAGTCTCTGTACAGTTGAGGAAACATCTTGCTTGTGGGTCTCTTGAACACAGAGTATTTTTACGTTTTTAAAGTACAATTATTGGTCATTCTGAAATTTATTTAACATATTGATAATATATAGCGCAGTGCAGTGTTGATTTAAAGAAAATAATCTTTAATTACAGCTAGTGAACTTAAAATTTAGTGGTGAAATTACTATATTGAATCCAGCATGGGTCCAAAGAAATCTAGAAAGGCGATTTCAATTCCAGTGAAACAGGAAATCATTAAGAAACATGAAGAAGGCATTAGAACAAATGTGCTAAGTAAAGAATATGGCATGTCGGCATCAACTGTGTCGACAATTTTTTCGCAGAAAGACAAATTTAAAGAAGTGAAAGTGAGAGATAAACCTACCAGAGTGTTTAGAGGTAGGTCATTAATTGCAGAAACAGAGAGGTTACTTCTTATTTGGATTAAGGAAAAACAAATGAAAGGAGATTCAATTTCAACTGAATTTATTTGTGAAAGAGCCAGGGAAATTTACAAACCTTTGAAGGAAGAGCAACCTAGTTCTTCTGAAACTGAGTTTGAAGAGTTTAGGGCCAGCAAGGGCTGGTTCGAGAAATTTAAGAAAAGAAGTGAAATTTTTAGTGTTGTTAGGCATGGTGAAGCTGCCAGTGCAGACAAAGAAGGAGCAGCAAAATTTGTAGTGGAGTTTAAGGAACTGGTGGATACAGAAAATTATCTTCCACAGCAAGTGTTCAATGTGGACGAAGCTGGGCTGTTCTGGAAGAAAATGCACAAAAGGACATTCATCACAAGAGATGAAGCCTCTTTACCTGGGTATAAACCCATGAAGGACCGTCTCACTCTATTGCTTGGTGCCAATACTTCAGGGGATTTCCGACTGAAGCCTATGCTTGTCTACCACTCTGAGAACTCCAGGGTGTTCAAGCAACAAAAAGTGGTAAGAGGACGGCTTAGAGTATATTGGAAGTCCAACCGTAAGGCATGGGTGACAAGACAGCTCTTTAATGAATGGGCTATTGAGGTGCTTTGCCCTTCCGTGAAGAGCTACCTAACCACCAATAAACTCCCTTTAAAGGCTCTTCTCCTTCTGGTTAATGCCCCTGGTCATGACCCTGAACTTGCCAGCACTTTGGAGGCTCGATTTTACTTTGTCAAAGTGTTGTTTTTGCCTCCCAACACGACATCAATTATGCAGCCAATGGACCACAATGTAATCGGCAACTTCAAGAAGCTGGACATGAAGAAAATGTTCAGAAGGTGTCATCAGGCAACTCCACTGATCCTAATCTAACACTGGCAAGGTTCTGGAAGATGCAATACAACATCCTGGAGGGAGTAAAATTGATTGTGTCATCATGGCAAGAAGTCTCCAGTAGATCCCTCAATTCTTCATGGAAAGCACTGAAGAGCTTGTGATGTCTCATGAGGAGGAACTTACTCCTGATGACTTGAAGCAACTGGATGAGATGTTACAGGTAGAGGCTGACAGTGGTGAGGAGGAAAGTGAAAGTGATGACCATATGTCAGCTAAACAGTTGAAAGATGTGATTTACTACTGGGAGAAGTTCAGGGAACTGGCCTCAAAGCACCCAGAAGTAGAAAAAACTGAACTAACTTTGTGTCATGTTGAGAACTCGGTGGTCTCCTTCTTTAAACATAAGTTAATGGTGAGGAGAACAGGTGCCCCACAGACCACAATTGACACTTTCTTCAGTAAAAGGCAGAGGGAACAAGATGCTATCCCTCAGCCTTCCACCTCAAGAAGGAGAGAGGATGTTCATGGTGGAGAATCTGTCAGTCCAGAGGTTCCTGACATTTTCATGGAAGGTGACTCACCTTCCAAGAAGCAGTAAAATGCTTCTCCTCCACCTCCACTTCCTTCTCTTCTCCTCCTCCACCTCCCAATTCAAATGCACATCATCATCATTATCATCCAGGAGCCTTCTACATACACACCTCAAAATAAGTAAACTTTTCTACCATTTTTGTTGAATTTAGGAAATTTTCGGTGAGCTGGAACCAATTACCCAAAAACCCATTGAAACAATGGTTTCGGTTAACGAACTTTTCGGTTAACGAACAACCTTCTGGAACGGATTGAGTTCGTTAAACGAGGGGTCACTGTACCATAATCAAATTAGTACATGTGCAGTCCAGCTTTGCACAAATTTATTTTACGTTTATTTTAGTATGGTGTGTGAAAGTAAATGGGTGAAAATAAATGAAGAAATTTATGTAAATCTACCCAAAAATACAGTTGAAAAACTTTTTATAAAATGTACTACAGTATTGTTCACTAATGTACTACATTTTTTATATCTTGAGCAAAATATATGACGTTTATATTCAAATTAATCTCTGTCTTGCAAGGATTTCAGCAATACAAATTATATTATCCTAACTTTAATCTGAGATATTATATAAAATAAACAAAGAAATCACAAATCTTTTATCTTGAACACGAGGGTGGTAGGAAGAGGGGGACAGGAGGTGAGGTGACAGAATGTCTGGCGTTTGTTTGTTTATTTATTTGAGATAAGATTTGACAGTTGGCGCTGAAGGCCTGCCTGCATGTTTATTTATCATTACTTAAGAGTGACTAAGCTCTTCTCATAATTTTCCACCCAAACGACCTGGGTGACTATAACTTACATTGGAGGGATTCTTGTAAGATAGTAATTTATTTGAATGTTTTTGTTTTTTTTTCCAATTTAAATTTTAATTGTTTATTCCTTGATAGAGGAAGCGGGATCCTAGTGCTGTCACTTGGTACCCCTGTACCATAACACCAGACGCAACTGGCCAGTGTCACAAGTATATACAGTCATCCCTTGGTTATCGCGCCTAATTGGGACCCCGCCGATAACGAAAGTACAAAACCTATGGGATTTATTCTACTGTAATTGGTTCCAGGCACCCAAGACCCATCCCCAAGTTTCCCATTTTACGACTATTTATACCCACTAAATATACATATAATGTTATGGTAAATATCATACACACACATAGGCATGGCTACGTTTATTACAAAGTGATGAAAAGGGTACGCTTAATACTGTAGTCCACAAAACATGTAGCTATGCTTTTTTTATTTGGTCCCCCCATCATATGAGTCCATTTTCTCTCCCATCAGGACGCCCGAGTCCTCCGTTTTCTCTCTTAATCTTAGAGTGCACCAGAAACTTTACTATTTTTAGTAAAGCCACAGAATTTGAAATTGCAACCCCAATTGCAACTTGCAATTGTTGAGGCAACTAGATATGTCTGATTACAGCAAATGTGTTATTGTCAATTTGTAGGAGAAAGATTTTATCCTCAATAGATGTAGGTTAACATTTCACCTGTAGGCAAATGCTTAGAAAAGCAGAAGTAAGGAAGCATATTCCTTTAACACATAATATCTGACCAGTATGGGGAGGATCGTGTCTCCATCAGGGGGTCGTGGAGTGGTGGTCCAGCAGGCGTCACTTTGTTTTTTGGGGTGCGGGGTGGGGGGGGGGGGGGGGGAGGAGGAGGAGGCCCACGGACGTATATGCCATCGGACGTTGATTCGTCGGACGTTAACCGGCGCATGACTGTATATAGTGATTTAAGGGCGATTTAGGGGAATTTTAGGAGTGTTGTTGACTATAGGCGTTTTTGGCTTTACTTTGTATGTACTTTTCTGTGAGTTGGAACCAATTACCCAATGTCCCATTGAAATAATGGATTCGGTTAACAAAATTTTTGGTTAACAAAAGACCCTGTGGAACGAATTGTGTTCGCTAACCGAGGGACCACTGTATTAATTCAATTTACCTAATTTAGTAGAAAAGGATAAAATTATATACTGGTAAGTACCTACGGTATACACATTACAAATACTTACCGGTACTGGGCACATTCACTTGGAACTGTCCAGTACAGGGATTGTTTACATCCCACTACCTGTGCACCAGATCAGTTGACATTTCAGTGGTATCGCCTTTGCATCGTCACTACCACAGCTAACTATCACTGTATGGACCTAATGTTCATTTAGTGTTATTTCATATTTATTATATTGTCTTATACATATATAATGTTGTTATACATGTGCATATAGCTATTTATATGTATTTTACACACTCCTGGGACCAGCATGAAAAACTTGTGGATTCTACTTTCTTGCGGGTCTATTTGACCTAACTCCTATCAAACAAGGAAGTACTACTGGCTGGACAGATATTGGAGGCATAATGTATTGTCTAATGGTAGACCCTGCTGCCATATGGCACCACAAAAATTGTGACCAAGTCCCAGGTTGCTGATCTGACTTTCTGCTTCATTTACACACAATTGCAGGGTCTCAATTGTTTCTCTTACCTTGACAACAAAACATACAGTACATATATTGTTTCTCATTTTTTAACTTTTATTTTTTTTATTTCTTTATGGTTCTTTATTATTATTATTATCATTATTATTTTATTGTAATTTTTAACTGTGTATTTTTTATTATACTGTACATTTTATTTACTATGAATTATTATTATCATTATTAAATTTTTGTCCCGCAGACCCTGATGTGGGTCAGTGACCTGTGCCCGGGTGGGCTAACCTCTGTAAAAAAAAATCAAGCTCACAGTCTCTTCTACAACATAAAATTCAAGTACCATACAGTCCTATCAGTGGGATGTATTCCAAAGAAGCAAGGTAAGCATTGCTTACTCTATAAAAATTTTAAAATTCATCCCTTCTAAATAAAAATATCTCTTCATTTTGTTAACATATTATTTACGTATATGTACTGTAATTGTATATAGTATTCTGCAATTTTGTGATTAAAGTCTCAGTGAATCTAAATCTGCTTTAATAGGAGTCCAAACTTATGAAACCTGCAAGATAGGAGCGTTTGCTGATTGAAAATCTGTCCCTCAAACACGTAACATTCAATTTGTATTAAGTTCTTCCGCCCTGATGCAGGGTATAATGATATGCCACAGTCAGACATGAGATTACACTATTTAAATTATATTAGCCCACCTTTTCCCAAATCTATATAAAGAAGATTCAAATCAATCTAGTATGTGAAAATCTGATGTTGGAATTTCCCCTTAATTATATTTATCACCATCAGTGAGTAGAATTCCTTTGTTAAGAGATTTGGGCAACAAAAGCATAACATACTGCCGGTTCTCGCTCCCCTACTACTACTCCGTCACCTTGAACGCCTTTCTCTTTTGTCGGATCACCAGTATGGCTTTCGCAAGGCGAGATCTACTGGTGATCTGCTCTCCTATTGCACCCATCTTTGATCATCCTCTCTTAAGGATTATGGGGAAACTTTTGTCGTGGCTCTCGACATCTCCAAAGCATTTGACAGGGTATGGCACAAGTCTTTGCTTTCTAAACTTCCCTCTTTTGGTTTCTCTCCCCCACTTTGTTCTCTCATCTCTAGCTTCCTTGAGAACCGATCCATGGCAGTTGTTGTCGAGGGATTGATTTCTCGCTCTTTCTCTACCAATAGTGGCGTCCCACAGGGTTCTGTTCTTTCACCAACTCTCTTCCTTCTTTTTATCAATGATTTACTTCACACTACAACTAATTCTATCCATTCTTACGCCGATGATTCTACTCTTCACTCTTCCTCACATTTTCCCCTTCCTCCTAACTCTCAAACTAGATCTGTTTCTAGAACTGATATCGTTACTTCTATCAACGCAGATCTGTGCAGCATCTCTGAATGGGGAGATACAAACTTGGTTAAGTTCAATAGTAATAAAACTCAATATTTACCAATTACACTTTGTAAAGTAGACGATCTCCCACCAATTACATTTCAGGATGCTATCATCCTCCCAAATTCTGAAATAAATATGTTAGGCCTCACCATTTCCTCCAATATGTCCTGGAAATCACACATCCTTAGTATAACTAAAGCTGCCTCCCAAAAGTTGGGAATGCTGTACAGATGCCGGAGCTACTTCACTCCTGAGCAGTTGCTCCAAGTATAAAAGGGATTCATTTGTCCTAACTTGGAGCACTGCTCTCATATCTGGGGTGGCTCTTCTTCTGTCCAACTATTAGATAGGGTGGAATCAAAGGCATTTCGTCTTATTAACTCTCCTCCTTTAGTCGACAATCTCTCTTCCCTTTCTCTTCGCCGAAATGTTGCTTCACTCTCTCTCCTTTACAGGTACTTTAACAGGCAATGTTCAGTGGATTTGGGATCCTGTGTACCGCCGGCAAGGCCGTGGGTTCGTAACACACATCTTGCCCGCGGTGCCCACCGTTTCTCCGTGGATGTCGGTCACACGAGAATAACCCGTTATAGTACCTCCTTCTTTCCTCACACAGCCAAGCTGTGGAATGCTCTGCCTTCTTCTGTGTTCCATGCGCTTACAATCGGTCTCACTTTAAGAAGCTGGTTTTCCGGCATCTTCGTGGTGTAGATTAATACAGTATAACCTTTTTTCTATATTTACAGTTTCTTTCAGTTCTTCCCCCCCCCCCCAGGCTCCGTTGTGGGTCGTTTGACCTGTGCCCGGGTGGGCTAATTCCCGTAAAAAAAAAAAAATAACCCTACAGCACCGTAGCATTACCAGAGCAATCATAAATTCAATACTGTAAATACACAAGGAAGATTTCAAAACAATTTTCAATTTGTTTCAAAATATTTAGATATTTAATTTTACCAATGCCATAGCCTGTGCAAAAATAATTAATTTCATTGGGAATAAACCTGAAGAGTTAATAATGTACAGATAAACCTCGATTTACAATATCCCAGTCAACGATAATTCATGATAACGATGCTGATATATTAAGATCACTTCCCTATTTGCGATGTAAACAAACTAGCATTAATAATATTCGTCATCCGAGCCAAATCGGCATATGAAATGCATCACTCACTTCATTTGTTGGCGGAGGCATTATCTATCTCAGTGGTTCCCAAACTGGAGGGCATGCCCCCCCCCCCCCCCCCCCCACAGTAGGTGGGTATAGGGGAGGTGTGAAGCCATCTGTCAAAATTTGCTATTTTTTGCTCAAAAAGAATATAATGAAGAAACTCTTTCAGGACTAACTCTCTCTCCGTTTGAATCTTCCACACATCTATGCAAAACCAAAGTCTAGCAGTCACCCCTATCCGTTTTCCATCACTTCATCTCTCTCTCCTTACGTGTCTTGTACATGTCATGGATACCATACTTACTCTCACACTAATCGTATCTTTCACAACACTACCAGCCACCGATCCTTCCTTATTAAAGTACAGTATATAATCAAAGTCTTTTATACTGGTATTATTTTTGTTTTATTTGCTTTCATTCATGTTCACTATGCAAGGGGTTATCTGATCCTGTGCCAGGGTGGGCACAGGTCACTGACCCACATCGGAGCCTGGAGGGCAAAAATGTAGTAGTAGTAGTAGTAGCAGAAAGAACACTTCTTGCACTTCCACCAAGACTGGGAGGGATGGGACTAACTAATCCAGAGGAGATTGCCGACTCTGAACATCAAAATTCACTTAAGCTCACGGCAGCCCTCACTGACCACATAATAGCCCAGAATGCAACAGGGGAAGTGGACACCAGCGAAGTTAATACGATCCGTAGGTCCATTACAACAGATCGGCAGCACTGCCAAAATGAAGTGTTGCAGCAACTATTGCTGCAGGTTCCAGAAAATTTGACAAAAAAAGTAGCTATAGCGCAGGAGGTGGGCGCCTCGAACTGGTTAACTACGTTACCGATAAGGGCAAATGGTTTCAGCCTTAACAAACAAGAATTTACAGATGCCATTGCTCTAAGGTACAGTTGGCCAGTAGATGGATTGCCCTCCCAATGCGTGTGTGGCTTTTCCTATGATGGCAATCACGCCATGATCTGCAAGAAGGGGGGCTTCATATGCATGAGGCATGACGAGGTAAGGGATCTCACAGCAAATATGTTGAAGGAAATCTGCCGGGACGTCATGGTAGAACCGACCCTCCTTCCACTGGATGGCGAGATCTTCCAACATAGGACTTCAAACACTTCTAACGAAGCCCGTGTGGACGTCAGTGCTCGAGGATTCTGGACGCGGGGACAGCGAGCTTTCTTCGACATCAGGATTTTTGATCCCATGGCCGTTTGTCACCGTAACCTAGCTCTCGATGCTGCGCATAGGAGGAACGAGAACAACAAGAGAAGGGCATATGGGGAGAGAATTCAAAACGTTGATCAAGGCAGCTTCACTCCTCTAGTGTTCACAACCTCTGGTGGGATGGGCCCAAGTGCAAGATGTTTCTACGCCAGACTCGCGGAGGTGATCTCCGAACAGAAGCAGCAGCCCAGAAGTTATGTTACAGCCTGGATGAGATGTCGACTGTCCTTCTCTCTCCTTCGGTCGGCTTTGCTCTGCCTCAGGGGAACGAGAGCTTCTGCCCCTACTTCGACAACTGCTGCAGATATTGACTATGAGGCTACAGTCACTGAATGCCGCATAGATCTGCGGCTCAACTAATTTAACACAGATAGGATAGCTTATTATGTATTAGGATATTTAATATTAAGGTAAATAAATGGTGGCGAAGGTGTGGCTATTGGGGGAGGCTGGAGGCCACGTTTAAAAAAAAAAAAAAAAAAAAAAAAAAAAAAAAATAGTAGTAGTAGTAGTAGTAGTAAATAAAAATTCTACAGTAATAGAAATACAAAATTAAAAATAAAATAATAAAGATAACAACAATACAGTAATACCTCGCTTAACGCGGTTTCGCTTAGCGCGATTTCACATATACGCGGTGCCTCGCCAGAGCCGAACTTTCACTTAACGCGAGTTTTTTCCACATATACGTGGAGAGTGTCCAGCTCGAGACGCTATTTTTAGATTCGCCCCTCCCGCCTGCTCCCTCCGCCTGGGCAAGCCGCGCGCGGTAAGGTTGCGCAGTGCATGTCTCTGTTGCATTATCAGTGACGTCATATGACATATCGGACTGTGATTGGCCATGCATCCCTACCCCCCTCTGCTGCTAGCTGTAATTGGCTTAAAGTATTATGACGTGTCCACCCGGGGGAGGGAGGGAGGGAGGAAAGACGACGCTTGACCTAGCCACGGCAGTTTCATCCCTCCAGGCCACTCCGTGTATACGTGAATCCATTGTTCTGTGAAATGGCTTCCGCCGGACCACCACCGCCACCAGAGAGAGACCTTTCCTTACCTGGACCCAGCCGCCCTAAGCCCAAGAAGACACGCCGTGGCCTAAGCTACGAAGTGAAATACCAGATCATTCAAGATTTGGAGAAAGGAACACGGCAAGCTGATCTCGCGCGCCAGCATGGCGTCAACGAATCTATGATTCGCACTATTAAGAAGGATGCAGCCAAGATCAAAGAGCACATGAAAATCACAAAGTCTGCAGGTGCTTCAATGATCAAGTATTGCCAGAACAGAGTGCTGGCGAAGGTGGAAAATTTGCTGGCGAGTTATTTGATTCGTCAGGCGCGACGCAACATGGCGGTGGACACGCGTTCAGTGCAAGAGTACGCACGTGAACTATACGCAGCAGTGTCACGTAAGCTGGGAATTGCAGAGCCCAAACCCTTCACTGCTTCCTCTGGTTGGCTGCATAGGTTTAAGAAGAGGAACAAGATCACCAACATCAACATTGGTGGTGAGGAAGCAAGTGCTGACCATGTGGCGGCTAGAGATTTTCCTCCGTTCTTACGTGAGGTTATGGAGGAAGGACAGTACACTGACGACCAGGTGTTTAACATGGACGAATCTGGTCTTTTCTGGAAAAAGCTACCTTCCAAGACCTTCGTTGTAAAGAATGCCAGCAAGATTCGAGGCCGGAAGATGCAGAAGGAACGCATTACCGTCCTGTTTACCACCAATGCCTCCGGTACCTGTAAACCAAAGTTATCGGTGATTCACACAGCCCGCAAGCCGCACGCCTACAAGAATATGGACATGAACAAGCTTAATGTCCACTGGCTAACCGCACGTAAGGCGTGGATGTCCTCTTCTCTGTCCCTCTTCTGGTTTGACGACTGTTTTGTTCCCGACGTGAAGAAATTCTGCGAGCAACAGAATGTTCCATTCAACATTTTGTTGCTCCTTTCCAACGCACCTGGACACTCGCCCCTACTTATGGATCGTCACCCCAACGTAAAAGTGGTCTTCCTTCCTCCCAACACTACGTCATTAATCCAGCCCATGGACCAGGAGTTGATCTGCAATGTAAAAGCTGCGTACTCTGCAAAGAAGTTCAAGCTCCTGAACGACTCTACCAACACCAAGGACGAGTTGCGTAAGATGGAGGACACCGACAGCGAGAGTAAAAGCGACGAGGACAAGGAACAAGAGGTGGTGACTCAAGAAGTTCTCGTCAAACAGTTTTAGAAGAAGTTTAACGTCAAACAAGCTGTAGACTTCTTGGTGGAAGCATGGGATCAGCTGTCTATTGCTACTATTCGTCACGCATGGAGACATGTGTTGCATGGCATACCAGCTGAGAGGAGGAGTCAACCTGTGACTGGTGAGGTTCAGACTGTTGCAGTAGCAGTGGACCTTGCCAGAGAAGCTGCGCTCAATATTACAGCTGAAAGCTTCACCGAGACCACCAACGAAGACATCCTGGAGGTGATCAGAGATCCTGAAGTGAATGCCAACGAGATGTTGGAAGAAGATCACGTCAGTGAAGAGGAGGAAGAAGGTGCGTCATTCTCCGAAGAACACAGTTTAAGTCATAGTGATATTAAGGGTGCCATGGAGTGTGCAGAGAAAATGAAGTCCTTCCTTTCCCGCGACAATGATGATGACCGCTATGAAGTCTTCCATACCCGGCTGGTGCAGGCTATGGAGCTGTACATCACCGTGTATCAAGACAACATAAACACCAGCCGTCAAAAAAGCATAACCGAGTTCTTCGCCCGCAACCCACCACAGCCAGCCCAAACCAGTGATAGTGACAGAGGTAGAGACAGTGAAGATGACTTTGTGGGATTTGTCAGGGAGGCCATAACAAGTGTTGGTGACAGTGATGGTGACTCACCTGAGGGCCAGTAGCCTGCCCTCTGCCTCGGAACCAGCCTCCATCCCCGTACGCCGACCCATCTCTTCTACTAACGTAAGTGTTCAACATAACTTTTAGTTTTCCTAACCTAACCTTTATTTTTCCTTACTTAACCTTTATTTTTCCTAACCTAACCTCTTCTACAGTATATTACTTGTTTTTTCATACCATCATAAAGTTAAGATAAAATTTTTACTACAACATAGTTGTGTGTCGTCAAAAAGTGGAGTTTGGGGGTCGGGCCAGTTTCTATTGGAATTAATCCCATATGTTCTGTTGTTCACTTAGCGCGGTTTTCACTTAACACGGTACCCTGTGGGTTTTATTGACCGCGTTAAGCGGGGTACTACTGTAATAATAATAATAATAATAATAATAACAATAATAATAATAATAATAATAATAATAATAATATCAATAATAATAATAATAATAAAGAACCATAAAGAAATGCAAAAATAAAAATAAAAGTCAAGAGCGAGAAATAATATACTGTATGTATGTTTTGTTGTCAAAGTAAGAGAAACAATTGAGACTGCAATTGTGTGTAAATGAGGCAGAAGGTCAGATTAGTAACCTGGGACTTGGTCACAATTTTTGTGATGCCATATGGCAGCAGGGTCTACCATTAGACAACACATTATGCTTCCAATATCTTCCCAGGTGGCAGTACCTCCCTGTTTGATAGCTGCTTACTAACTACTAACTGCATACAAAAATATAAGGCCCCGTGAGGACTTCGCAAAAAGCAAAAGGGGGCCTCATGTTAAAAAGTTTGGGTACCATTGATCTATCTGAACACTGCCTCATGGCCATCTGGTGAGCTACAATCCACTCATTGTTTCTTCTTGGCGACATGTTTGTAAGAAATGGAGTTCAATGTTTATTGGTCATCATCAACGTTGGTTTTTTACCTTACAGCAAGAGGACATCACTTAAGTTTACATTGTACTCTGTTTTAGTTACTGAGAGGTGTTTTCGTTCTGATCCCCCACCCCGACAAAGGATGACCCGACATTGCATCAGAAGGTCAGTAATATGAGACCACTAATTCCCACCTCCACCACAAATCCAAGAAAAGTTTATATAAAAAGGGTGGACCTGACATCGTGTCAGACTATCTATTTCTTTATCTGTAAAGGAATCAGGCCGAGCGATGGGTGTGAATTGACTGATCACTGATAACATACCCTAATCAGAGTCTGACACTTGTGTCATTTAAAAAAATTTCAATCAGTTTCAATTTCAAACATTTATTTTTTTAAACCATTTTGAAGGTAAGAACATGTGTTTTTAAATAAATTCTGTGCGATAGAGGAGACTTCAAAATGCTGCCCACCGCTTTTATGAAAATGGAAACATATTGGCAACATTTAAGTTGCCAATGTAGCATTTCATATTCATTTGTCACAGTTGACAATTGGAAGTTATTTTCTGATCTAGCATTTTTATGTAATAATTACAACGTGGTAATGAATGATGTACAGTACATGACAAATTTTCAATGTAATACACAATGAACTACAGCTCCTCCCCGACTTATGATGGGGTTAGGGACCCAAAATCCAGGTCATAAGTCGAAATGGTCGTAAGTTGAAAATGCTTAAATAATACATAGAATATCGAAAATGGGTGTCTCTTTTTCTTCACAGCACCACAAAACTCTCACTTTTAAGCTTGACAGCCATTTTAAAGTGAGTTACAAACAAAAATTTTATCTGTGTACTGACGTTGGGGCTCGAAAATACGTACAGTCGACCCTCGTCAATTCGGACCCCTTTAATCCGGATTTCGGATAAATCGGACGAAATCTGAACTGTCCATATCAAATTTCTGGTTCTGGGATTGTCCCAGTTGCAATTGGGGCTGCAATTTCAAATTCTGTGTCAATACTAAGAAATAAAGAAGTCATTGGTGTACTGCACTCTAAGATTAAGAGAAAACGGACGACTCAGGCGTCTTGAAGTGAGAAAAAAAGGACTCCTATGACGGGGCACTCAAATAAACATACACATAGCTGTA
The DNA here is from genome assembly GCA_958450375.1 of Homarus gammarus. Taxonomy (NCBI): domain Eukaryota; kingdom Metazoa; phylum Arthropoda; class Malacostraca; order Decapoda; family Nephropidae; genus Homarus; species Homarus gammarus. The sequence continues at coordinate 169,989 of CAUDMG010003291.1, read as the reverse complement.
TAATGCAATATTATGCACTATTAACCCCTAAATCGATTAATTCAAACAATCGGCTAAAACGGACACCCTTCCCCCCCTATTAGTCCGTTTTAACGAGGGTCGATTGTAATTTGAAAATTTTTTGGTACGACTGAGGCAGGTCGGAAGTGCGGGTGGTCGTAAGTCAGGGAGGAGCTGTATATAAAGTAATAATCCATGACTACCATACGACAATTATGTTCTATCCATACGACATATTTTTTTTATTATTTAATATTTCATATTATTAATTATGAAACATACACCAAAAGAGGCCTGATCAAAAGAAAATCTAACGAACAAATACAAAAAACGTGAATACGGTAACAAATGGTCCCAGTTACACGAATCAACCAATCCACAGTGACAGATATAAAATTATTTTGTTTCAACAGGGAAAGTGTAAGGTCACCAGGAATCCAGAGCCTAATATTATATAATTTTTCTTGACCAGATAATAAAATAAAGGGGGAATACGTCCATGCACACTAGGTTAATAGTTACTCACCTTTAATTCTCGCTGCTTGCTTAATTCACTGATAACATCATTCATCTGGCCACATTGTGGAGCCCAGTCAGCCATAAAGTGGACCACAAATAATCCATCATTTCTGAAATAAAAGATACATATAATACAGGTTGTACCTCTCTAGTCCGGCAACCTCGGGACCTGACCGGTGCCGGACCATGGAAATTCACCCTTTTCCTGGATAGATAGTGACTTGTGCTTATGCTTGGAAGCACTAGCACCACTTTCTCTGCGTCATGGTCTCTTTGAAGACATATTGAAGGGTTAAATGTCGTATAGTAGCTTCTCAAATTTCCCGAGTTTTTAATTCAACGTATTTTATTGGAACACACACACAAAAAAAAATAAATAAAAATTTTGACGGCGGAAACTTGAATTTCGACGGGTTTGAACGGCCCGCCAACGTGCAGACTACGTGCATAATCGTGTAAACAGCGTCATTTCTCTTATGTACAAAAGATTCATTATTGTTTATTACTGAAAGTCTTTTTTATTGAATTAATGTTTATGTGTGCAAAATGAGCAATACAATTCATTAATAATACGTAGAATATTAAAACTCGTGAGGAAATGACACAACATTGTTTTCGTTGATTACAAAACCAGTGACTGACTGGTTCTACATATGAAACTGAAGAAAATAAGACCTTGGTTGTAGCTGTAGTAAAATTAATATGGTTGTTTTAAGTAATGTTATTTAATGTTAAAAAATGGAACAATAGAAGTCGTCACTTAATGCACAAAGGCAGAACATACCATACAGAAAACTCAGGTCAAATAATAATGACCTCAAATGGATAAATAATTATTTAAGGAATATTATTGACCAAAGGAAGGCTATGGGTAGAATAAATCGTGAAGCTTACCTCCCAGATTATTATAAGGTACTGACCAGTAGGGGTAAGACCAAGATGAGAAAAGCAAAGAGGAATAATGAACTGAAGGTAGCAAGGGAGGCGAAGTTAAACCCCAAGGGATTCTTTCAAATGTATCAAACTAAAACACGAGACAAGATTGGGCCAATACCGGCGAGCTAACTGATAACGATGGAGAAATGAGCAATAATCTGAACAGGTATTTTTCGACAGTTTTCACCACCCAAAATTTAAACATGATACCCGAGGCACTGACTATATACAGAGATAGTGAAGAACATAGATTAAGCGTGATAGTAGTGACTAGTAATGCTGTTAGCAAGCAAATAGACAAGTTAAGGCCTAGTAAGTTACCAGGTCCCGATGAGATATTTGCCAGAGTCTTAAAGGAATGTAAGGAAAAGCTTAGTACGCCCTGAGCAATTGTGTTTAATAATTCATTAAAAACAGGTGTAGTACCTGAATCCTGGAGGATAGCGAATGTGATACCGATTTTCAAGAAGGGAGATAGATCTATGAACAAAAATTCATGAAATTCGTCTTTCATAACGATTGAACCCTCGGTATTCACTCATTCACACTCTTCGTATTTCAGTAAACCAAAAAGAGACATAAAACATATCTCAAACTCATTCCTGAACCTCTTGTCAGCTACTTGTTTGAAGCATGCAAGGTGAGCCTAGTTAGTAATATGTGGGCCCAGTTGGTTATTTAAGATGGACTGAGCTGGAAATGGGCAACTAAATTATTAGGTCTAATAAGAAGGTCGCTCAGATATCTAAACGGTCCATCCCTCGGAACGATCTTCAAGAGTGAAGGGCTTCCCCGTCTGGTCCCCAAGATATGCTAGAGACTGTCAGTTTTTGAAAATGTCCAAAAGAGGGCCTGCACTGCAGCACTTCAGCTGCCCTGAAAGATTAGAGCGCCTGAAATTGCCTAGCTTACACTACAGACGAGCAAGGGGAGATCTGATCGAGTGCCCTTACCTGGAGCTGGCGGACGCTCACCCCACAAGGGGACGCAGCTAAAGGTTGAAGAAGCCGCAAGCCCAGAAAACTGTGAGGGGTAACTTTTTGGAGTGAGAATTGTGAACTCTTGGAACAATCTGCCAGAGAGCATTGTGACGGCGCCGAGTGTGAGCTGTTTCAAGACCAGACTTGACCAACACTGGAGCAGGTTCAGATACATTCAGGAGCCAGTGCCTGCCCAGTACTTGTCAACAGTGCACAACAGAGACGTGACCGATCGCCCAAGCGGCTAACGAGCCAATCAGTGGTGAAGAGGATAAAGGTAAAAAAAAAAAAGGGTAAAGGCGTAGAAGAGGGTGACCACCAGAAGGAATTGTCCAAATTGGTTGAAATTTTTTCTACACACTAATATCATGATAGTAAACACAAAAATGGAAACGACAATGCATAGAACATAATAGAACTTGACCTAACATACCTAACCTATGGGTTTGTTAGGTCAGGTTCTACTAGATGCTATGTTAATTTATGTGTTAAACAACTTACCTTAATATTGAGGTTGATATACATCAGCAATGACGAGGAGGAATACGTGGAAGCATTCACCATCATTTAGGAGACGTCTCTTGAAGAGGGATTCAGCGAGGTAAACAACAAAAATGGCGCCGGGAGGAGAATTGTGAGGCGGGATAGAGTAAATAAAAAAATAGAACAAAAAATAATTAAAATTAAAATAGATAGTTGTCGTTTCTTTTAATATATTTTCCATGGTCAAAACAATAAGTAACCTGTATAGCAAAAATAAAGAAAATCAACAAACAACTTCTGGTGGTCACCCTCTTCTACACCTTCACTATAAAAGTAAAATTAATAAGAGTTGGAGGTACACCAATATCTGGCTACACCCCATTTCATCACCAAACCGGTTCGTCACCACTAACAGTTGCTGGTATTAATGACAAATTGTAAGTTATTATTTAACACAAATAAAAATTACACATGTATACAGACGACTCGATAAGTATTGTATTATTATTATTATACATTATTAATTATTTAATAAAGAAAATTATTAAAACATGGTAAACAAACAAAATACAGAACAAATGACGAATTATTGGGTATTTTTGCATTAGTACACACAACTTTCCTCCCCCAAATCTATTATCATATTAAAAAAAGACATCTAATTTTAAGATAATTTTCATCTATTACATTACTGTCGCAAACGTATAATAACGGAGATAGAGCATGCCAAAGCTTTCTCTATTTACTTCCATTAATCTTCCGCCATTATCGCCTACCTAACCTCCCACTCAGCGTGTTTCCTTCATAAATCGTCATGAGCATGCGTTCCCGTACACGTCACGCGGCCAATCAAAAGCTTCTCTTTTTTTGCCACCAATTAAAATGAATTGTGGTTTAATTTTCTTCAGTTGTGATTTTGGGTCTCTCATATTTCAAAATTCAAATTCATTTCCGACCATGGAAGTCTGCGATGGGTGTCACTTCAATTATATGGTGTTGATTGCGCATTTGGGAAAAAAAACGAACAGTAGCATTTTTTAGATCTCATGGTGTTCTACTGACCTCAGGTAGTGTTTAAGTGTAAGAACGAGTGTAACCAGGCCAATAACGTACGAAATAATTGATTCCATCATATGGTGACAGGTTAGGTAAATTTAGATTAGGTTAGGTTTATGTTTTTTCTAGTGTTTTTTGGTATGTCTATTTTGTATTGGCTTGGCCATGATTTTTGTTGGAAAAAGCCCCACCCAAAACCCCAGATAACTAAAAAAAAAAAAGCAATTTGCAATGGAAATCTTGATCACAACTAATCAAAACACAAAAATACACTAGAAAAACATAGTTTTGACTTTTAAACAAAGTTGTGTGCATTAAAGCAATTTTCCAATTATTGTTATTATTATATATGAATATTAATTGTTTTATAAAAAAATAAAACGATTCAACATTGGTAATAAACAAAATACAGGACAAATGAAGGTGATTTGGTATAAGCCATCGTGCAGTAAGATGATTGCAGGCGTATTAACAATGTTTTTATTTTTCGCCTTTAATAAATTGGCTTAGTGGGTTTTTTTTTTATTATTTTCAATCCCAAGCAACAGTAATTTTCGTGTATGTATTGATGGGAATGACGCGGTGACGAAACGGGTTGGTGACCAATGGGGAAATTGGGAAACAGAAAACCCAGCCCTGAGTGTTCTTCATGAGCTGTGGTGCAAAAGGATGATACAAAACAATGAACTTACCTTTCAAGAGCCAGAAATTCTTCTTCGGACACAATCTTCTTTACCGACATACTGCAGTGCGAGTCAACTACGTTCTGTCTCTACAGTTAACACGACAAGTTGTTGTGTTGGGCGCCCTTCTGGTTATATTTGGCCACTGGTCGTGTTAGTGTTGTGGAATTACTTTCCTCCACCAATAACACCTTCCAGATCTACAACCTAACCAGAGTGGACTAACGGTCGAGCAGTATAGTGACTAGGAAGACCTCTAGTCAAGAAGAATCACCTTTTCAGCAAATGAAGCCACTATCAGCCAGTGAGAACAAGGTTTTCTCGCACGTTCTCCAAAAGGGGACGTAAATGTAAGTATTTACTTTAATATGGATTACATTATTAGGAAATAATCCGTGGATAAATTTTTATTATAAAATATTAATTCTATATTTGAAGATTAAAGACTAATTTTGCGAATTTTGTATTTTCCAGTACATGAGTGCATCCTGCATAGCCGCTTGGGCGGATGGGTCACGTACTATAATATAGTGCATGCAGTTTGCCACTTCTACAGATTTATCTATAGATCTACAGATTTCATACATAATTTCAGATTGACGGATTTTTTTCTGAAAAGGAGGCTTAATCTACAGACTTTTTATCAGATATTCAAGCAATAGACACAGGGGCTGCTAAGTAATTCTGTAGGAACTCTTGTAGTGTAATATATGTGGCCAGTTGTCTAATTTCTCTATGTGCGTGTCAATTCTCTATGTTTTTGTAACGACCACGGTCATACACGTCAGTTAGCGCCAAAATCAGATGATTCATATTACGCTCAATAGCCCACAAAACATGTACCTCTGCTTTCGTTTGAGTCCTCCATCTGAGGAGTCCGTTTTCTCATCACTTCAAGACGCAAAAGCATGTGCAAGAAGGAAAAAGTTTAGGTAAAGCACACTTTATTGTAACAAGGTTAGGTACATCCAAGGCTGGTAGTACGGTACGTACGGAATATTTTTCCGTACTCCGTACCTGGCTAAAATACCGTACCATAATCTTGTACCGTACTCCCAATTATTTTTTCGTACCGTACAGTACGGAAAAAATACCGTACCGTAATTCCGTACTTTTATCGTACATCAGCAAAATATATTTACATCAAAATAATTCTCTATTTGTGAACAATTTATTAGAGTATATGTGTGGATTTGAAAAGGAACATTTACGAAGTGACTATAGATGTAAATATGCTCCCGACGGTGACAACGACAAGTTATACTTGAATAGTTCGCGTGACGTGTCGTGATCAGTACTGACAGTACCAGACTACCAGCTGGCGCCTGGCGGACGGTACTGATCATGTAAGTGCACGCACTGAAGCCACCAACGCATTAACCCTTTGAAGATCGATGACACATTTCTATACTGTTCATTCCCATAAATCCTTCCTAAGCTGCATAAAAGTGTCTAATGATAGCCAAAATAAACTGTCAAAATGCGTCACAATCCTCAAGAGGTTCATAATTGCATGATCATGTTTTTAAGCCTGGGGTATGGTACGGTATGGAATTTTGCTCATTTTTCCATACCCAAACCGTACCGTACCGTACTTCAAGGAAAATATCAAACAGTAATTCCGTACCGTACATTCTGACTAAATATCAACTGCACCGTACCGTACTTCGTACCATACCGTGCCGTAATGCCAGCCTTGGGTACACTTAGGATTTAAGCAGTGAGGACTAGGTTGGAGGTGGCCGAGCGGTGTAACAGCACCATTTGCATTATAAAAATATTCACCCAAATGTATAATACCAAATTATTCACTAAAGTAATTCAACAATGACTCAATACCTGTTCAAGCTATACATGCTGAGTCCATCACTTCATCAGGAGTCAGACGAGGTCAAGCCACTAAGCACAGCAGCCTGCCGGCCGGCTCCTCTTCTCATGGTCACGGAAATCAGACTTTTATCACTAGTTACCCAGTGAACACCTCACTTAAGTTTTCTCATATATAAATGCACTCAAGACACTTCCCGTGGTAGAGAAGGCATAATATACTCTCAAACGAACTAAGTGCCTGTGAAACTGTATTTTTCTACAATAAAGAAAAAAACAGCAGTGTTTTCTTTAGCCCAGTAGCTTAAGAGTTCCAGAAATTATTTAAGACAATTCATGTACTGTAATACCAAGAGAGCAATTACAGTATCTACTGCACTTCTTTAAATGTTTGCTTATTCCAAACAGGGAGGTACTACTGCCTGGGAAGATACTGGAAGCATAATGTGTTGTCTAATGGTAGACCCTGCTGCCATATGGCATCATGAAAGTCCCAGGTTGCTGATCTAACTTTCTGCTTCATTTACACGCAATTGCAGGGTCTCAATTGTTTCTCTTACCTTGACAACACAACATACATATATCGTTTCTCACTTTTGATCTTTTTTTTAATTTTTGTATTTATAGTTCTTTATTATTATTATTATTATTATTACAGTTACTGTATTATTATCATTATTATTTTATTAATTTATTTTGTTTGTTTTATCATAAATTTTATTTATTATGAATTATTATGACTATTATTTATTATTATTATTATTATTATTATTGTTATTATTATTACATTTTCGCCCCCCAGGCCCCGATGTGGGTCAAGTGACCTGTGTCCGGGTGGGCTAACCCAGTAAAAAAAAAAAAAAAAAAAAATGTATATAGTTATATTCTATTCTGTGGGTTAACCTGGAACAACCATATCTCTGTCTATTCCTACAAACTCGTATATTCTCTGTACCTACATCTTAGAGCTGCCACCACCCAGGCTTTATCTTTGGAATATAATATCCACAATGAACCTCTCAATTAAATTGGTAGCGTGGTATGCACCAGTGGTTAATCACGTGAATTATCAGGTGTATTTTCAGGGATGACAATTGTTAGAAGGAATGAGGGGTGATACACACATTATACTGAATCATTATACTGTATATTAAATACAAGTCTGAATATGTTGACACTTTGATCCTTCACTCATAACACAAAGCCTAGGCTCAATTACTGATTACTTTCCGGTAACACTTAGCGAAATAGAACGGACCAATAGGTTGTACTTTCTAAGTAGCAAAAATCGATCTTCAGTTATCATTTACAACGTTCAAAATTATACCTCAGGACAACAGTGACAGTAGTGCCGGTCACTCTATAGTGATGGTACAAGTGATTGTGGGCCCTTCGTGCCCGGTGGCGAGTCCGGTGGTACTGTACAATTTACCGAGGCGTGAAAGTTCGAACACTCGTGCTTGGCTAGCGTGCAACCGTTGTCCGGCTGACAGAGTACAGCGACATCGTTTTCTAGATGGTCGTGGTTGTTATAATCATGGTCGTGGTTGTTGTAATCATGGTCGTGGGTGATATAATCATTGTCGTGGTTGTTATAATCATGGTCGTGGTTGTTATAATAATGGCCTTGGTTGTTATAATCATGGTCGTGGTTGTTATAATCATGGTCGTGGTTATTATAATCATGGAGTCGTGGTTGTTATAATCATGGTCGTGGTTGTTATAATCATGGTCGTGGTTACTATAATCATGGTCGTGGTTGTTATAATCATGGTCGTGGTTGTTATAATCATGGTCGTGGTTGTTATAATCATGGTCGTGGTTGTTATAGTCATGGTTGTGGTTGTTATAATCATGGTCGTGGTTGTTGTAATCATGGTCGTGGGTGATATAATCATTGTCGTGGTTGTTATAATCATGGTCGTGGTTGTTATAATAATGGCCTTGGTTGTTATAATCATGGTCGTGGTTGTTATAATCATGGTCGTGGTTGTTATAATCATGGAGTCGTGGTTGTTATAATCATGGTCGTGGTTGTTATAATCATGGTCGTGGTTACTATAATCATGGTCGTGGTTGTTATAATCATGGTCGTGGTTGTTATAATCATGGTCGTGGTTGTTATAATCATGGTCGTGGTTGTTATAATCATGGTCGTGGTTGTTATAATAATGGCCTTGGTTGTTATAATCATGGTCGTGGTTGCTATAATCATGGTCGTGGTTGTTATAATCATGGTCGTGATTGTTACAATAAGGGTCGTACCTGAGACTAACACAGGTAGAATAAACCCCACACCTAATCTTTAATCTCATTAAACCCAGATTAGCCTCACCTAATCAACAGGATTAATAACAAAACATTTAATCACATTTCCAATAGCTAATGTCTTTCGGATACTGTAAGTATCTAGTATATTATAGGAAGGAATAGAATAAAGGTTAGAATAATTAGTTTAAGAAATATTCGCCATAAGGAGAGGTTAAAATCCTAAAAAAAAAAATTATTATGAATCACTGATGATCATTCCGAGATAAATTATATCATGAAGAGAAGTGACCTTGATTCTGGTTATATTAGTCACCATCTGCTTAAGTCATCACCTGTGTTAAGTCATCATAGTCATCATCTACGTTAGTCAATTTTAGGCCCATCTCACATGACTGACCGACCATCGATGTTCTTTCCGCGCGAGGGTGTTAGTTTTCAATGCGTCTTATTATTTACGCTGGTGGATGTAAGACCAGCTACCCTCACTGACGCAGCTATGGTCAATTTGGTGTTATTCTTGTTTATAAATGCCTTCTAATCTGTCTCAAGTCTATCCGTCCTGTCTATTGCCATCCCAACTGTCTGTTCGTCTGAGTGGTGTTTGACTGTAATCCCGTCTGTACTCTTTGTGTCGTCAAATCTGTCTGTCTTATCCGTGGTTGGCGTGTGTCTGCCTGTTTGTCTAATGTGAATCAGTCTGTCAGCTGTCAACCTGTCGGTCTGTCTGTCTGTCATGTTAGTTGCCATATTGTCTATTTGTGCATGTATGAATGTCTATTTTTTGTCAACCTCCTGTCTGTTTCACTGTCTATATTCACCCTGTGTCTATTGTAGTCATGTCTGTCTGTCTGTATGTATGAGTCTGTCTTATATGTTGTCTTTGTCTTTTATAAGTCAGTCTGTGTGTCCTTGAATCTGTCTGTATTATGTCTGTGTCTTTGGTTTGTTCACTTCTCTCTTTCTCTCTCTTTCTCTCTCTCTCTCCATTTTTATCCGTACTATCTCTATCTTTATTTAAATATTTATGTTTCTCCATTACACTACTCATCCTATTTAACACCTTTTCTTCCTTATTAAATAGGTCATTTTAATATGGTATTCTGGGAACTTTAAAAATCACATCCCTCCATTCATACCTCCACCTCTCACTGTCCCTCTCTCCCATCTCCTTTCCTCGCTCGCCTCTTAAGGATAATAATTCTTCGGTCTCTGTTCTTCTCCTTTTCTATCTTCTCCATGCATTCCTGTTATTATCTTTTTATCTCTTCTCCTTTTCCATGTACAGTCAGCCACAGGAATAAGTATACACTGTAGCCTCATAAGGACCGAAAATACTCTGGTAACGTTGAAACTGCGCATCCAGACACATGATGAAACTCAGCTCCCCCCACCTGTTATCTCTACCTATTTTCTGTTTCCCCTTCTTTATTCTTCTATTTACTCATCTTCCTTCTTTTACTAATCCAAACAACATGAAAAAAAAGTAGGCTAAGAGAAAAAGTGAGGGGGGGGGGGGGGAGGGAGCCGTACGATAACTGCAATCGTCCGGCTGACAGGGTACAGCGACATCTTTTGCCAGCTTAATTGAAATGGTTAATTAATGCCTTCCTAAAGAAACCATCGACATGGGACCAGGTTTGTTCCACTCTACGATTTTTTTGCGATTTTTCCACCAAGTGTGATGAAAAACGATTGTGCCATTTCGGCTGCCCAGAACAGACACACAGACAGACAGACAGACAGACAGACACACGGCTAGTCCTATAGTATATTAGACTACTTATCGCACCAAGCTATTGCTTGATTAACAGGGAAACATATACCAGCACATCTCAGCTGTGAGTACATCTGGTTTACTCACATACAGTACAGCAACTGCAGCACAAACAATAATACTGGAGATAGTAAGATTTATGGTCTCAATACTCAACCTGGGACAATTGAATTCCTGTTAACCCATTTACAATAATTCACACAATAATCATTAGCAGATACAGTTATGATGAGTACATCAGGTTTATATCCCTGGTAGTAGGCAGCTACCCAATAGGGAGGTACTAGCACCTGGGATGATATTGGAAGCAAATGTATAGTCTAATGGTACACCCTGTTGCCATATGGCATCACAAAAATTGTGACCACGTCCCAGGTTGCTGATCTGACGTTCTGCCTCATTTACACACAATTGCAGGGTTTAATTGTTTCTCTTACTATTGACAACACAACATACATACTATATATCGTTTCTTAATCTTGATTTATTTTTCTCCGTTTTTGTATTTATTTATGGTTATTATTATTATTATTTTTATTTAATTTTTAATTTTTATATATTTCTATTGATTTTTATTAATTATTATTATTATTATTATTATTACTAGCAGACGCCACCCTCCGGGAGGCTCCACATTGTCTCACTGTAGTGCATTAAGGTAGACCACATTTTTGGTTTTGCCATTAGCAACAAGTATGTACAGATTTTTGGCAGTTCCCGCTTGGGAGCATCCAACATAGAACTGTCCATGAGAGAAGCATGGAAACACAAGGTTTAGGCCAACCATCTTTAGGGACTGTCCCTGGCTTTTGTAGATGGTCATGGCAAAGCTCACTTTAACCGGGAACTGAAGTCGCTTGAACTCAAATGGCAGGTCAGTGATGATGAGAGGTATCCTTGGTATAAAAACGCCCTCTCCTTTAGCTTTTCCTGTCAGCATTGTAGCTTCCAGTACATGTGGCATCATGTTCTTCACCACCAGTCTTGTGCCATTGCAGAGGATTGGTGGTTCAAGATTTCTAAAGAGCATTATAGGAGTTCCAATCTTGAGAGTGAGGCGGTGAGGAGGCATTCCAGCGGGCTCCAATGAGTTAAGGAATTCTGCAGGGTAGTGGACTGCTTGGTCTTGATCGATTACTGTATTAACAGATTTGAATGAGGTCTCACTGCCTGGAAGCTGTCTGAGTAGAGTCATGTTGATTTCAGCCACTGTTTCATTCTTTGGTGCCAGAATTGCGCGTTCACGCAGCCACTTGTGATCCTTGTAGTGGTGGATAATGTTTGGGTAGACCATGTTAGTGAGCTCATTTGCGGACTTTACAACATTTCCACATCCTTGAGGAATGATTATTTGTCCTTCTGAATCAACAGGGTAAGTTCCATTCCCAATCTGTAGTCGAAGATTTCAAACCGTCCAGCATCCTGATCTCCTTGTAGATGTACTCTCATGTTTGTGGATAGGGTGAGTGTCTGAACACTTCTCCAAAGGTATGATGCCTTGAGGCACGCATTCAGTTCATAAGCTGGAGAGCTTCGAGGAATAACAGGTAGGGTCTGGCGAAAGTCTCCATCAATGACCATTGTAATGCCACCCATGAGCTAGTCATTTTCTCGTATGTCTTGCAAGGTCCAGTCCATTGCTTCAAACGCTAACTTGTGAGACATAGTGCATTCATCCCAGACTTTGAGGCTGCATTTTTCTAAGAGTTTTGCCTTTGCCGATCCTTTTTTGACGTTGCACACTGGATTCTCGTTGTGAGCGAGGTTGAGAGGCAGTTTAAAAGTTGAGTGTGCAGTACGTCCTCCTTCTAGCAGTATTGCAGCAATGCCAGAGGATGCCACAGCAAGAGCAATTTTCCGCTGATGACATACTTTGGCCAACAGAAGGTTGATCAGGAATGTTTTTCCTGTCCCGCCAGGTGCATCGAGAAAGATCATACCTCCCTGCTCCGCTTGTATCGCTTGCAAGATCTGTTCATAAGCATTTACTTGATCAGGCACAGGATGAGGCTCATTTTGTTTAAGAAAATTCACCAGAACTTCAACTGAGTAGTCTGTCTCTCTGAGCAACTCCCTGTTTGCAAGTCCTGGTTCTTCTCGGTTTGGGGAAGGCAATCCAAAATCAGTCAGTTTTTTTCTGCATAGCTCCATCACTTTGTCTTCCAGCATGATCAGAGCCCTGTTGAACATGTCATCCATGAACTCAATCTCTTGACCAGGATGTTCTCTTCTTGCTTGATGAAGCAGATCCCCTGAAAGACTTTCTTGGTGATTTTTCCAGAGCTGGCTTGGGTTGGAAAGTCCACGTGTAGCAATCACGATGGCAAACAGGTTCCTCACACTCATTGGCAATGGAGTAGCTGCTGCCTCTTCTGATGTGTCATGCTAGTGACCGTCATCTTCCAGTAGACCAAGGAGATTGCACGCTTCCTGATAGGTTCTGCAGACTTATCCATTCACTGTCTTAGTGCTGCATATGATGTTGGGCCACGGATGTGGTGCAAAAGTAGTCTCAAACAATAGCATTCAAATTGTTGGGGTGAACCGTGTAGACACGTCCCAAAGCATTGCCTGACTTTATCCCTGGATATCCTTCAACATCGAATCCTTGAGCTCTTCTCTGGTGTAACGGGCAGAGTTTTCTCTTTTCAATACTTTTTCATTGAAGCCTGCCATATGTAGAACTTGGGTACGTCAACATACAGCTTGAAGAATGCAGTGAGGTACGGGCGGTTCATTCGCTAGGCCACGGTAGGACGCCACCCTCTGGGAGGCTCCAAATTGTCTCACTGTTCAGTCCCCAAAACTTCTTCTTCCATCAATAGTTCATTAACGGTGTATGCAAGTTCCACTACAACGGTACAGCAAAGTATATTATCTTAGCATTAAACTGTTATTATTTTATTGTCTGATCATTGGAGATGTTCGGGGTACTTGGTTCTAACTACAGGAGCGAACATAAACACCTGTAGAGTTCTGTAGGTTCTTATTAACGGAAATATACAGGGGTGTGCTTACAAGCGCAGGTAGTCCTTACACTCCTATAGGGTCAACTGACCTCACTCTGACCTCTCAGGCGACATGTGGTAAGTGGTATACTAGCAGCTTCCAGATGTCGCCAGGCACATTTATCTAAGCGTATGGTGACATGAAACGAGGGCATTTCCACACGCTACTGATTAGAGAAATAATGTGTATATATACATACATGTTATACATACAACATACATAATATACATACACCTCCCCACCCCCTATACGCTCATAGCAAAATCTTGAGCGGACCTTTTCCTGTGGATCCGTTCTGAGCGTCGAGGGGCTTAATCACTGGGGGAGGGATATGGGACTCAGCACTGGTGACGGGGTCAGCGGGATGCGTTACAGGGCGGAGGAAACGGCGGTTCCTCCACCACACCCGACCGCTGGGTAACCACACCTGGTAGTCCTGTGACCTGCCGAGACCCATGACTACGCCAACTTTGTCCCAACTTAGGGAGGTCGGGTCCTGGACACGGACTTGGGTGCCGACACTCAACCTGGGGAGAGGACGGGCGTGGTCGTTGTGGCGGGCGACGACGTCTTGAATACGTTCGGCGGCTCGGCGATCAAAATCCTCTGTCTTGGCCTGCCACTCCTTGGAGAAGGATTGAGGGTGAGCAGGGACACAAGAACGGAGGGGGCTTCCATACAAGACCTGGGCAGGGGAGCGTCCAGTGTAATTGGGTGTGTTGCGGAGCTCAAGGAGACCCTGGTTGAAGGCCTCGCAGTCAATATTCCCAGAAGGGGCCACTTTGAGGATGAGGTGCTTCAGGGATTTGACAGCAGCCTCAGCGTGGCCGTTGGACTGCGGGTAATGAGGCGGTGACAACACATGCCGGACTCCCTATCGGTCGAGGAATGCAGCAAAGTCCCAGCTTGTGAACTGGAGCCCTCCGTTGGTTCACAGGCGCGCAGGAACGCCTACATAACGGAAGTAGTGGCGGAACTTACTGATGGTGGCGGCAGATGTCGTATCCTTACCGCACTTGATGACAACCGGCCAACCAGAGAGACGGTCGACGATAACCAGGAAGGACTCTCCTGACACACAGAAAAAGTCGGCCGACACAGACTCAAAGGGGCGGGTGGGGTTGTCGTCACTCATGAAGGGTTCCTGCTGCTGGCTGGGTTGTAGTACGTGGCGGGGCTTACACACCTGGACAGCATTGGAGATGTCGGGGTCGATGCCAGGCCGGAACACAGTCTGTCTTGCATTCCATTTGGTGGCCTCGGCTCCACGGTGACTCTCATGGAGGCGAGCCAAGGCATGGGGACGTGAAGCAGCAGGGACAACTACCGAAGGAGAGGTGTCACTGGCCAGAGGTAGGGGTAGGGCGGCAGCAGGGTAGTTGCTGCTCCCTTCGTGCACCCTGTTGGCGTGTTTTACCTCGAGAATAGGTTTTGGGAAGCCCTGGGAGATGATGGCCAACTCTTGACAATGTCTGTAGGACAGCAAAGGAGTCGGGACACCGTTATGCACATCAATCCAGGCTTGACACGACCTGTTGCCAAAGGTGACCTGTGCTTGGAGTGAACCTAGGGCTGGGGCCATCTGTGAACCATCTGCCGTGAAGAGGAGATCCTTTGGGGGCGATCCTAGATCACTTGGAGAGAGCCCCAAGCATTGCAAATGCTGGGGACCGATGACTGTAGCATCAGCGCCGGTGTCGGGCAGCTGGGGAACTTTGGTCCTGGGACGCGAGGGGGAGCACACATTCCTAATATGACTCGAGTGTTGTCCACGGTCGTCATGCTTCTGATTGGAAGACTGTGGGCGGCCCTCACTGGTGGAAGGGCGCTGAAGCTTCCGCCGACGCTGTCCCTTTGGTTTGTTGGTAGGGCAACACTTGTCGTAGTGGCCCAGACGACCGCACACATTGCACTGGACACGTTTGGCTGGGCACCGTACTGTGAGTCACCAGTGGCCCTTACGGTCACAACTGTTGTAGGTAGACTCAGCAGCTGGACACACCTGTGTTCTGTGCTGCTTACCACAGTTGTTACAAAAGGAACCGGTCGTGGGCGCGGTGGGCGAAGGCGTTGGAGTAGACTTCTTGTCCTTCTTGTACTGGGACTTTGCACGTACAGCTGTAGGGGGAACTCGGATGGCAGAGGTGGTACACCTGGCAGCCTCATAGGAGCGACATATTGTCAACACATCCTTAAGAGAAGAGGAAGAGTCGAGGGAGGCGAGGCGTTGGACAAGCTCCTCGTCCTTAACACCCATCAGGATCACCTGCTTCAACTGGGTCTCCTCGCACTGCTGGTGGTTACCTGGGCATATATCTACCTCTTCTGAGGCTCTCTTGAGTCGTACATAAAAGGCATCAAAAGTCTCGCCCTCCATCTGTCTGCAGTTAAACAATTCCCTCCTGGGTAGAGCTTCATTCCGCTGCGCTTTGATGTGCCGTTGTAGAATATCGAGTACCTCCTCTACAGATAACGAAGAGGTCGGAGGTACCTGCAACGTATGTTCCAAGACACGCTGAGTTTCCAAGGACAGGCACATACGCAGCTGAATAAGTTGTTTAGGCTGTGACAAACTCTGGAGATCCACCATTGTAGCATAATCAGTCCACCGTCGCCGCCATTCACGAAACGTCTGGAAATTCACATCAGGCTTCAAGATGGGCGGTGTTTGAGCAGCCGCTTTAGGTGGGGCTGGGGAGCGTGAAGAAAGCGTTGATGAGGTATCTGAACCAGTCGATACCGAGGCAGTGTTAGAGCCAGGGGCTTGGTTAACAGTGAGGCGAGATATCAAAGCTTCAAACCGTGCACTGTCTTCCAATCTCCGTTGATGGTCTCTCTCTGCCTCTGCTTGCCTTCTTTCTTCATTCTCCACAAGTCTGTTAGCTTCGTCCTCGCGCCTTTCATCCCTCATAAACTTCATTAAAGCAATTATCTCTGAAGACAATGCTGAAGATCGAGGTGAAGGGCTGCGCGATGTGGTGGGAGCTGGAGCATCCTGTTCAGCCTGGTCATCCATCTCTGCCGAGCTGTCACCCGGCTGACTCATCCAGGCGTTGGCTCCACGACTGCGTAAGGCACGAGACACAATTACTTCATCTGTGTACTATGTCTTAAATCAGTATTGACTGGTCAGCCCGTCGTATCAACAAGATCCGAGACAAAAAAATTAATTAAATGCACAGATAAGTAGATTATATATATATAAAATATATATAAAGGAATGACCGCAGTCAGTGTGTTCGTACGTGTGTGTGTGTGTGTGTGTGTGTGCGCGCGCGCGCCTCGGGCAGTGTCTCGCTGTGAGGGGGTAGAGGGGGCGACTCACATCGGCAGTTACCCTCCAAGCATGGCAGGGGGAGGCTGCACTGAACACTACTCCTCACACATGCCCTGAACATGCCTTTTACCTTGGGAATCCTATAGAACAAGGTCACACAGTTATGGCACTAAACACACAATGCACTATACACTTCACAGGAAATTACTGTCACTGACACTGCTCAAAGTTGCTATAAATTCTTTGAAGAGACGGCCATTAGCGGTGGTTGACACAGAGCAGGGGTCCTTAAGCTGGTCTTGCCACAAACTTTACACTTCACTTGTATAATGATCCTTGGCAAGTTCCATTGACCCATCGTGCTAAAGACATCTCCAGTTTTGTGACATTAGGTAAGACCTATAAATTTAATGTTATGCCTTTCGGGCTTTGCAATGCCCCTGCCACCTTTCAAAGGCTGATGTCACAAGTCACGGCCAATTTGCCTGGTTGTGTAGTATATTTAGATGATGTTGTAATTTTTTCTGACGCTTGGTCAGACCATTTATGTCAGCTAGACGCTCTCTTCACTGAGTTAGAAAATGTAGGACTTGTTATAAACTTTGTTAAGTCAGAATTTGTCTGTGCTCAACTTTTGTATCTGGGACATGTAGTTGGGTTGGGGAAACTTGCTCCTCCCACAGCAGGGTGTGACACTATTTCTCAGATGCCTGTTCCATGTAACAAACGACAAGTCCGCAGATTTTTGGGTTGTGTGGGTTATTACCGGAGATATATTTGTAACTTTGCCAAGTTGGCACTACCCCTTACTGATTTGTTGAAGAAGGGTAATATTTTTAGTTGGATTTCAAGGTGTCAGGATTCTTTTCAAAGCTTGAAAAATGTATTATGCTCATACCCTATTTTGAGAGCCCCTAATTTTTCTAAGCCTTTCAAGCTAGCCTGTGATGCTAGTGATCTTGCTGCAGGTTCTGCCCTGTTGCAAGAGGATGATGACAGTGTAGACCACCCAGTGGCATTTTATAGTAAAAAATTCAATCCAGCTCAAACCTGCTATGCAACAGTGGAAAAAGAATAGCTGTCAATTATCCTAGCTTTGCAACATTTCAGTTATTATTTATTACCAAGTAGGCCTATTGTAATTTATACACATCACAAACCATTGCAGTTTCTCAAAACATTCAAGTTAAAAAACAAGAGATTAATTCGCTGGAGTTTGTTCCTTCAGAACTATAATTTACTGTACATGTTACACATATTAAGGGTTCAGACAATGTGCTGGCTGATCTGTTATCTAGACCCACAGAATGAACACTTATGTCATATCAAAATTTGTGCAAGCAAAAATTTTATTTTATGGAGAGAAGCGTTACGACCATGTCGTATTTTTCTATTATTTTTTATAACATGCTTCCATGTTGTTCCATATTATTCCTGTAATGATGTGTTATATTTACTATTATATATTCTAATCACCTTACCCTGTGCTGTTAAGGTTTTAACTGTTATTATTTGTTCAAGCCCATCTTAATTCTTCATTTAGTATTGTAACAAGCATTCTTTGTTTCTCTAACGACCATCTGCATCATTAAACGACCCATGTTTCATGGGCGTGTCGCACTGGCGGGAGCCGACCCTATATATAGTACCCCACCAGCAGACGGAGTTCAGTCCAGTCCTCTTGTCATTTAGTTCACGTTCTTTTGAGTAACACCCGTCACCTGTTACTCATACTTAATTTTATTTCTGTGTTGTTCCTGTCGCCACCAATGTGGTATAGCTATGTGAGTACCTATTCATGTCTCTTATGTGTCCATCAGTGCTTGCTTAGTTACGTTTAAGTAATTCAGTGTTGTTTCACGATAGTTAATTTCAGTGTTAGTTATTTTATATGTTTAAGCAGTTCTTTTGATGTTTCGATGTTTTAGTAACATTTGTGTCTTAAAAGTTTCGATAGAGAATCAATTTGTTGTGACAGCCTACGAGGCTCTTTATTGTGTTAGTATTTAATTTAATTAAATACTTAAAGGTTTACTTTATTTATTTTTATTCCCTCTTGATTTACTTCACTTTTTTTGTTTGGTTACACCTAGAACCTTGGATATTAAAGTAAATTAAGAGACAGCATAACAACTACTACCAGTAGGCAGTAGCCTACCGTACTACTAGTACTAGTTAGTAGGCTAGTAGTGGACAGTGACCACAAAAGAATTTTCCAATAATATAAAGAATAGCCCAAAAATAAATTAATGTAAATTGTAATGACTGTAATGAGGTCAAGGCAAGCATGTCAAGTAGAGACCAGTCAATTTACTCAACATATACAATCCAAGATCTATATCAATATAGCCTGCTCTATGTACCTACCAAATTCAGAGATATGAGCTCGCCTTTCATCATGTTTCTTTCGTGCTCTGTCTACCTTCGTTTTATCTGCAAGTCGCTTGTAGCACGTGCAGTGATATCCGGCGATTTCTACTTCGGGAATTTTAGCGTGCAACGCTTCAAAGCTCTGTACAAGCTCTAGTCCATAGCGATTTATGGAAATCTTGGCAACTTCGGACTCCCTGGTGTCTAGGTATTTCCAAAAATGCGCACTTGAGACAAATTTTCGCCAACTAGCCTCAGAAAACCTAATAATATTGTTCCATCTTGTAGAATCAACAACGTGCATGGAGCACGCCATGTTTATCAATATTGGTGAGAGGCGGCGATCATGATTGGCCGTGAACCAGCCTTTATGAGACACGCTGTTTCATCTGTGGCCAGTACTCTGCCGTGACGTCACTATGTACTGCTTTCTGTCCACATTTTCTGAGAATTTTCAAACAAAATTATAAACTAACGTGCAACTTTTGAGACTGGGAACATTCATATTTGTGATTAGCAACATCTAATTTACAAGAAAAAATTCATTTGAAGTAGTTCCTTGACGAGTACTACGGAATTGAATGATATCGAGCCTCGGCCCGCAGACTATACCACTCACCTTTTGTTTGTGCTGTTTTAGTTTTTCACCCACTTCCTCTTTTGTCGCTCCTAGTTCAACTTGCACCCCCTGAAATGCGTCATCACATTTGTTATACATCACTCGCAGAGCCTCATCCTGTTCATAATTTTTAATGTCGATCTCGTCCTGCAGCTGCTGTAGTTGTTGCTTCTGTTCTTCTCTCTGTTCTTGCGATAGTTGTTTATGTTCTTCTCTCTGTTCCTGCAGTTGATCCTGAATTTTCACTTGCAGCTGCGCATTTTTATGTTTCTGCTCTTCTCGTTATTCCTGCAGTAGTTGTTTCTGTTTTCGTTGCTCTTGCATTAATTGTTTCTGTTTTTCTCGTTGTGACTGTAGCTGTTTTTGCAACCTTGTTTATTGCCCCTTTTGTTCTTCTCGTTGCCATTGTAGCTGTTCTTACAGCCTTCTTTGTTGCCCCATCTGTTCTTCTTGTAGTTGTTTCTGTTCCTCCCGCTGTGATTGTAGGAATTGCATCAGATCAGTCATGGAAATATCCCCTTGCCTGGCCTGGCTTCTGGTCTGGACACCTTCACCTTCCATCTTGCCTAATATCTCACGGCTAGGCAATCCCTACTTCTGACACCAGTGTGACGACCCTACTACTTTCACCGCTTACCCAGCTTTCGCCACTGGTTACCAGCGGCTAGGGTCATATGTACAGAAGCAGTAGATATCTCACAAGAGTTGTCGAATTACCATTGGCTGTCCCGCCAGTCTCCGGTAATTTCCCGACGATCAGTATCAATGTACAGACAAACAAAAGGCAGGTAGACTTCAACCAGGTCTCAGAAACATACTTATGCACTGTAGTCTTCATTAATAAACACTAATTCTTCACAACACTGTTAACAGGGTAATGTCTTCACAGCTTGACTCCACACTTCAAATATATATAGTCAGCATACTACCAGTGTACAATTCCTTAGTCTTCTCACGTTATATTAATCACAACAATTTCACATTACTTGCAAAACAATTGTCTTCAGTTGTTCTGCTAGGCTTATTCTTTACACTAAGAGCAGAAGCAATAGACTGACTCCACTAGGCAGCCCGCGACCACTTACAGGATATGTGGTTCGACAGACACCTAGAGCATTCTAACAATGTCCAAACACGGGAGATCGGCTCGTGACACGCCTGGAGAATTCTAGAATGATCTAAGCTTACAATAATAAGTGAATCATAACAAAAATGATGCAATACATTCTAGAATATTATTACATAATTAATACATCAATATATATACACGGAAATTCCTCTAAATTTACGGAAATAGCTGCTGCATGGGGCAGAAAACAATCAAAACACATAGTTTACAAAATTAAAATACGAAATTATGCCTCGGCACAACAGTATGTATATGCTTCAAAGTGAAAGCATTGTTTAGTCTTAAATATCGGTGTTATTTATAAAATTTTCTGACAATAAATTATACTGATGCATTTCTGATTTTACATTCAATTCTGTGGAACGCAGTGTTAACTTATGTTGGCTTTGTCCAACTGCGGCCGATCGCTGATTACTTGCATGTAATGGGCCCCTGTCTCATCAACAGAACATATTATATAAATGGGTCAATACATCTGATATTATATTCAGATTCACCCCCCTGTAACATTCCACTGTCTATGAGTAAGACATGAGTTGTACACGTGAACCGTAGCTTTCCCAAGAGGGACAAGCCCATATGTCAGCATCTTTGTAAGCGCGCACCAGCGACGCTCCTTGCTCAGTCACTCAGATTAACTTATATCAAACGGACGTGATCAACGTTTATATTTACATAAACGCCGTCCTCTTTCTCGTTCACTCATATACAGTGGAACTTACGGTTGATCTACACTCAGGAATTATAGATATAATCCTTTTAAAATAAAACAAAGGAACTTCAATTGGGTCTCGTTACCAAAACCCCAATATTTATTTATGTGAACAACCCGGTTAATTGGGGGATTAACAGACGGATTCATGCACCACTAAGTGGCCGATTAGTGTATAAAGGTTGCGGACCTCTCTACTAAGCCCTCAGTACACAAGGAGCTAGTACTGCAATTGGGCGCATTTTCTTTCCCATCTGAAGTTAGGTACCCGTTTATAACTAGGGGAACTAAGAGTACCCCGGGATCGAACCAGAGACCCTCAGGACAGGAGGCGAGTGCTGTACCCACTGACTTGACCACTGTATTATTCATAGGTGTAGTGATGATAATGGTTGTTTTGTCTTCAATTATAAGTATGATGATGATAATGGTTGTGTTGTCGTCATTGCAAGTATGGTGATGATAATGGTTGTTTTGTCTTCAATTATAAGTATGGTGATGATAATGGTTGTGTTGTCTTCAATCACAAGTATGGTGATGATAATGGTTGTGTTGTCGTCATTGCAAGTATGGTGATGATAATGGTTGTGTTGTCTTCAATTACAAGTATGGTGATGATAATGGTTGTGTTGTCTTCAATCACAAGTATGGTGATGATAATGGTTGTGTTGTCTTCAATTATAAGTATGGTGATGATAATGGTTGTGTTGTCTTCAATCACAAGTATGGTGATGATAATGGTTGTGTTGTCTTCAATTATAAGTATGGTGATGATAATGGTTGTGTTGTCTTCAATTATAAGTATGGTGATGATAATGGTTGTGTTGTCTTCAATTACAAGTATGGTGATGATAATGGTTGTGTTGTCTTCAATTATAAGTATGGTGATGATAATGGTTGTGTTGTCTTCGTTTTATAAGCATGGTGATAAGAGTGTGTTAGTAATGAAGGCAAAAACATTTATAGCCAGAAATGTACTGAACATCCACTCTCACATTAGTTCCTGTGCACGTGTACTACACATACATAACGACATGCATACGCAGTTAGCATCCATGTATCCACACCTCGATCACGAATGTACTGTTATCTTCGCACGTGATATGATCTACTACCTCACTGTGTATGCTGTACATAAATGTACTTCACAAGCACCTAAGTACATTATGCAAACGTGGAACATGCGCAACACAAACATACGCTCACATACCCAGACACTTAATAACTGTAACATGTGCATACAAAAACACCGTACATACTCACAAGTACTTAGCCCTACCACAGTGTACGTGTCTGCCACCCTACGTACACACGCACGTACGTACATGCCGGTCGGCAGTGTGTACCTGAGGAGCAGCCAGCCAGCCACTAGTGAGTGCTCAAGCCTAGGGGCGGGTGGGGGACAACACCTCCTCGGTTCTCTGCCTTTTTCAGGTATGTTCTCTCTTAGCCTCGCTGTTTTGAGCTGCCCAGTGGCTGTATAAAGGGTCGGGGACAGCAGATAATAGAGTGCCCTGTGTTAAAAACGTGTGTAAAGTCAGGAAAATCGATGAAAATTTGGCCTGGCGCCGCTAGCTAGAGTTTAGTTCTGGAGCCAACAGTAAAGGACAGAATGGGCGATCCCCTGACCTCGCTGCCAGACGTATGGTTAAGTCGGTGACACCATGGTATCGACTTTCTCTGCGTTATACTTTTATGTGGATTATAGCAATAAGTGCTGAAGTGTATGCTATATAATTTACGGTTTATTATGCCATTTGTAAACACGGGTGGATATGTTTTGGGGGTGGCACTGTGTGGAGTGTCAGCCCACTCAGTGTCAGAGCCAATGTTTGGTGACGTCATCAAGTTGTGACTCACAATCCGTCATTCATTCACTCAAAGTAATATAGAAACAGTTATAAGAGTGATATGTTGAAGAAACTCGAGCGAAAGAAGAAACAAGTGAACATGTAAGGGAATTATCAGGGTTCTGGTGGCAGGGGGGGGGGGGGGGAGGGCGGTAGCTAGCGGCTGCCCCTCCCTTAGGGCGCCAGAGAAGCGTGCCGATTTTTTTTCGTCTATTTCAGCATATGCCATTTTGTTTTTGTTTTTAATATATTTTTTATATTATTTCGCTTGATGAATATCGCATTTCAGTGAGGTGTAAAAAAAAGAGTATTGTGGTGAAGAGGAAAAAAGAATGAATGGGATGTCAGGTGGATAACTGTTGTCGTAGAGCAGCAAGGTGATGGTGGTGGCAGGGTGGTAGTGGCGGGATTGTTGTAGCCTGAGGCTAGTGTCGCCAGCCTCCCTGCCCACCTGCCTCTTGCCTAATACACCCACCTACCTACCTGAAGCCTTGTGCTCTCATCTCTTTGTCAGCTTGTTTCTTCCAAGTATTTCACAGATCTTTCCTTTACCTTGTTAAATTATTAGTTCTCGTCTTAACTGCTTATTTGATATACAGTATCGGTATTTGAATGGTTTCATCTCACTTGCTACCCTTCATCTTTACATCCTTGTTCCTCCTGTTGGTAGTTAGTCATGTAAGTAGGTTTTATGTTATTGTCGCTTTTTTGCTTTTCACTTTTTCCCCCTTTACGGTGTATTTTCTCCCATTGACACTGATACTATAGTACTTTTTAGCGCCTCTCCTGCACACATGTCAGAGACGGAGTTTTTCTTTTCCTTATTGTTGTATTTTGCCTCTTGTACTCTTAATATACTTAACGCGTTTCTTATTTTTTATAGTTGCTTGTACTTGTCATCCCTGTATAATTGATTCTCCCATCTACATCTTTTTCTGTGTTACTAACTGTTTTGTTTTATTTCTCGTCTATTTTGGTTGTTTTTGACCTGAGAACTGGGAAACTAGAGAAATTCTGTGTTAAAACCGACCTGAACACATTTAACGAAGCTGACTGATCAGTGCCCAACGCTGCCGGGCGACCAACTAATGTTTACGTGCTGCACATCAGCTGATCGATGCCGCCACCCTGTCAGGCCCACGTTCACCACCAGCAATAACAATCACTCATTTCTTAATTACTTTGTTTCGGAATAGCTCAAGTAATCTGAATGACAGATTCCAAGTAGCTCAGGGATTCTTACCCAGATACAGTACGTACTTAGAAATTATTATGTCTACTTCATTGAAAATTATTACGTATTTTCTTTTTAATTTGTTCACGTGACACTCAGTGTAAATGGGCTCAATGTATAGTACGTTGAAAATGCTGCTAGCAAGATAATCATGCGTTCAGTGGGGTTTTACTTTGTTTAGAGCGCGGCGGTCGCAGATACAGCGCTCGCCTTTTGTTCCACCCTGTAAATGGGTATCTAAGGTTACAACTTTGGGTAGTGAAGCCGGTCAAGTGTAGTACCGTCCATGGTGCCTCCTTATGTACCGAAGGCTTCGTATACAATGTGCTGTATCCACACTTTCCCCAACGGGCAGTCATGCTTATGAGATCCACTTTCACTTTCACGTAGTTTATATTATTGTATATTATTAGGTTGTCATTTTCATCTGAAAGTGGAGGCCGAGATTCACTGTAAGAGTGACGTCTACAGTCATGTTCGACCACTTTTGTCTTGTTATCGACCACAATTGTTTTACTGGTTTTATCGGGACAGCGAGAATATTTTAAATATTATTAATGTGTTTAATTCTCAGCGTTTTTGGTGTGCTCTCAGGGTTTGAACGAACTCTTGCACAGTAATATAAAAACGACAGTACAGTATAGTATAGGGAAGAATCATGCTAGATGTAAAGTATTGTACAGTTTTCAGTCTAGCGATGTTTATTTTTTCTGTACTTGAGTCATCAGAAAGTTCGCACTGTGCAGCAGTAACGCGCGCAAGTCTGTACACAATATCGCTGGTTCGATCCCCAACCAAGTTCAGCTGTGAGAAGGGTGTTACCGAATGTGACCTAATCAATCATCGTTAGGATCTTCGAAACCTCGTGTATATACAGTAGATATATTCGTGTTAATACTAGCTATAGTTGATGTTAAAATTTTCAGTTGCCAGTACTGATCAAAATTGCCAGAATAAATATATTAATACTACTGGGCTTACGTGTCATTTTTTCTACTACAGCGTGAAGGAGCAGCCAGTTTTCAACAGCTAGACTGATATTAATTAAAAAAAAAAAATCAAGATGTCCAGGTGCACATTTTCGGTTCTGCTGGTTAAGATCATTCAGCAAGGTAACGTGTGCTCACATCCAATACGCAACGTCGCTCTCAGTAGTACGACTGGCCTAAATTCACAGCTGAGATGTATGTTTTTTGTGTGTGTTGGGGGGGGGGGGGGTGCATAAAGGTCTTTGAAATTTTTCTCTGGTTTTATAGAAGTTATGAATTTCTTGGAAAAAATATGGTAACAAGTTGATTTAAGGTTTTCATTTTGTTTTTGTTTTAGCATATGAATCTAAATAAACCAGGCATTTGATGTCTTCTTTTTTTTTAACATTATCTTTATGGCACTGATATATCTATCTCTCCAGACGGGGTGCCGAGGAATCTCTAAACTGCGCAAAGGTTTTATAAGTGTTGTATATGACTTACAAGTTAGTATCAGTGATGGCTGTAAAGATTTTTACGCAGTCCCCCCTCGCGAAAACCTGCCCTCTCCCTCTGTTCATGTTCTGATAATTCGAGAACGTAAAAATGTAGTGAAAATTGTTGTACAACTGAAAATTTATATACAGTATATATATTCTATGCCTCATAACTAATAAGACAACACATCATATTTCACAACAAAAGGTGATTTCAAAATATTTTTAAGTACTTTCTCCGAGAAAATAACATTATTATGGAAGGCACACACACACACAACAAAGTGTTATACTGTGGAGAGCGTATTCAGTGTGGTACACAGACAAAATCTTTTCGGACAGGTTGGGTGTTACTATCAACTTTAGGTTAGGTGTCACATTAACTTTACGTTAGGTTAGGTTTGCTCGATGAGCGTTATTGTCCTACCCTCGTTATTATGCATGTTCTATAGCGTCTAGGGCATTTTGTCATAATTGCCTTCCATCACAGCTGCTGTGAGCTAAGTTTGGGGGTCTTTGGTATCACGTGTGCATTTAAACTTTTCAATTTAGAGATTTATTTGTTTAGTTTATATCACATAAAGTAGAAACATGGATAAATTGATGAATGAAAGAAAGTAGATTTAAAAGAAGAGAAAAATTGGATTAGAAATAACCACCGGACGACACCGAATATTTTGGCGGGAAAACAGACGGCTTGGTGTCAAAGTAGCCAGGTAAAGTCATCGAAGATTGAAGTGGCCTTTTCATTTGATTTTTTACTCTTTAGCAAGATACATATTCATTGGGGGCGCTTTTACTTGGTTGTTCCATGACAAGGTCAATGTAGACAGATCGGACGGACAGTGGTCCAGTTTACGCTCCCTCTGCTCAGTGACGTCACCTGAACTATGGCTGTCTCTCTCTCCACTAGTTTGTCTATCTTTGCAGTATTATCATCATAACCCTGCTTCCTATATCCTGGTATGAGGAGGGGGGGGGGAAGCTTGGAAAGAAGAAGGAGGAGGTAGCCATAGTAAGAGAGGCTATCAAAAAAAGGTGTCATAAAGGGTCTAGCCACTTTCGTCCCATCATTGCCGAGGGAAGAAGAGCTGCCATTATTTGAATATTCTTACTTATTTCCTGATATTCCTACGCTTATTTCAGTGCAATTTATCTGTGCACTTAAGTTCATAGCTGCCTCCTCTGAAATGTTTCCGTATTAGTGTGTATGCATCTAAAAGGGGAATAAATATATCATGGTAACTTATATTTTATTTACACACATAGGTTTTTAAATAAATAACATATATGATTTACATGAACTATAACCCAAGGCAATCTTTTTTCCTACTATAATTTTGATATTTTCATAAATTTTCTATTTTCACTTCTGTAATCTTACTTGTTTTCTTATTTATCCTCATACTAGCAGAATCGCTCATCCGCAAGGCAACGGTAGGATGCCACCCTCCGGGAGGCTCCACATTGTCTCACTGTTCAGTCCCCAAAACTTCTTCCATCAATAGTTCATTAACGGTGTATGTAAGTTCCACCATGTTTTTTACTACAACGGTACAACAAAGTATATTTTTTTTAGCATTAAACTGTTATTATTTTATTGTCTAATCATCACTACATATAACACCACCCATCATCACTACATATAACATCATCCATTATCACTACATATAACACTATCTATCATCACTACATATAACAATATCCATCCTCACTACATATAACATGATCCTTCATCACTACATATAACACCACCCATCATCACTACATATAACATCATCCATCATCACTACATATAACATCATCCATCATCACTACATATAACACCATCCATCATCACTACAGATCGGTAAAGTAGTTTCCGAGATTCTCGTGCGGACACACACACAAACAGACATACTTCTTTGTTTTATATAGATAGACTACTGTTCAGTTTAAAGAACACAGATATTTTGGCAAAGATGGCTAAAACATCATGGGGTACATAAACTCTATCTCAGACACAATTATTTTGAAACAGTCTTTCCCCTCCATTAGACTGTCCCCATGTACAGCCTTAAATACGTCTCTCATAATGGTTAAGAGGGTCAGATGGAACATACAGATCACCTCTGTTTATTTCTTCTGTCCATGTTTTGTGCACACAGTGACTTTCTGGCCTAAGTGGGGGCATTTCACGCAAAACCTTCTTACAATATTGCAACCAACGTACCTAAGAGCTTCCTCTTCTATGACTAAATCTATTGCTTTACCTGCTTTATTGTCAGGGTTTATACAATCCTAGGTTTTCATCAAACTCACCATTTAACTGCCAGCTCTCTGTCATTTGTTTGTCTTAGACCAATATTTCTTGACAAGCGGTCAAAATTATCATTAGCTGTGTTAAATTTCTCAGAAATTAGCGAAACGACTTTTCTCAGGAGTAACTTTTTGAGCCTTAATTTAAATTTCACAGCATTTTGATGGTCGTAGGTCCCATGTATCTGTCTTATGCACCCAAACAAATGCTCCAGACAATCTTTACCCAGTTTTCTAGTTAGAATGAATTCAAGATTAAAAGACTTGTGGAACATTTTGTTCAACCCTATAAGTGACCGACATATTAGGGCATCTCTGTAGTCATGTTCCTTAAAATGTATTGAGCACACCACTGTACTGTCTGCATTGGTGTCATCAACTCGGCAACAGGAATGAACCCACCTCTGTCTAAATTGTTTTTCCTTTGGAAAGTGTAAATATTTAATGCTTGATCCTGCTGTCTTGTTCTTGTGATATTTCATCCATATACTGAGAAAATATCCTCTGCGTCCTCTCTGTCTCCAGCAACGCCTTCAACAACACCTGCCCCTGCCTGGCCTCACCTGGCTGCAATACAGCAGTTCCGGCCGTCTCCTAACTCAACTACTACTGGGCCTTCTCTCCGTCTCTACTCTGACGCTGTCGGGCCTTGTGCTCCTCTTTTGCTCCCCACCCTGGGTCTCGTTCTCGCAATTTCACCTGGCAATACTTGGTAAATGAAGGCTGTATGTAAAGGTGATTGTGATTGGCGGATCTATTTTCGGCTTTATCACTGTCAGGATAAATATTAAACAAACCAAAGGTAACATTTTTTTAAAAAACTATTCATTGTTATTTAAGGTTAGAAGAAGTTTCCAAATGTTCGTATATTGTTTAAATAACGAAGAAAATGCTATTCATGAATTGGCAACTCAACTACAACGTCAGCTGCCACAAGATTCTCACGTCAAATTTTCTTCAAGGATCAGTTTAATGACTTCGAGGGAAGTGTTGTCTAATGGTAGACCCTGCTACCATATGGCATCACCAAAATTGTGACCAAGTCCCAGGTTGCTGATCTTACTTTCTGCTTCATTTACACGCAATTGCAGGGTCTCAATTGTTTCTCTTACCATTGACAACACAACATACATACTGTATATCGTTTCTCACTTTTGATCTTTTTTTTTCATTTTTGTATTTATAATTCTTTATTATTAATATTATTATTATTACAGTTACTGTATTATTATCATTATTATTTTATTAATTTATTTTTGTTTGTTTTATCATAAATTTTATTTATTATGAATTATTATGACTATTATTTATTATTATTATTACATTTTGGTCCCCCCCACCCCAGGCCCCGATGTGGGTCAGTGACCTGTGCCCGGTTGGGCTAATCCCCGTAAAAAAAAAAAAAAAATGGCCTTGGGTGGGGGGGGGGGGTACTTATGACAATCTTAACACTGGCGGCAGATGTGAAAACACCTGGAGCTTAATTCTCACCTTGGTTAGGGGTTGGGGTAGACATCGTGGCCAAAGGTGGGGGCCAGACTCAGTGGCCAGGGATGGGGGCAGAGACTGTGGCTAGGATGGCGGCAGACACATTGGCCAGGGGAGGGGGTCAGACAGTGTGGCTGGGGGAAGCGACAGATACTGTGGCCAGGGGTGAGGGCCAGACTCAATGGCCAGGGATGGGGACAGACACTGTGGTCAGGGGTGGGGGTAGACACTGTGGTCAGGGGTCGGGGTAGGCACTGTGGTCAGGGGTGGGGGGGTAGACAGTGGTCAGGGGTGGGGGGTAGACACTGTGGTCAGGGGTGGGGGGTAGACACTGTGGTCAGGGGTGGGGGGTAGACACTGTGGTCAGGGGTGGGGGTAGACAGTGGTCAGGGGTGGGGGTAGACACTGTGGTCAGGGGTGGGGGTAGACAGTGGTCAGGGGTGGGGGGTAGACACTGTGGCTATGGGTGAGGGTAGACACTGTGGCTATGGGTGGGGGTAGACACTGTGGTCAGGGGTGGGGGTAGACAGTGGTCAGGGGTGGGGGTAGACACTGTGGTCAGGGGTGGGGGTAGACAGTGGTCAGGGGTGGGGGGTAGACAGTGGTCAGGGGTGGAGGGTAGACACTGTGGCTATGGGTGGGGGTAGACACTGTGGTCAGGGGTGGGGGTAGACAGTGGTCAGGGGTGGGGGTAGACAGTGGTCAGGGGTGGGGGTAGACACTGTGGCCAGGGGTGGGGGTAGACAGTGGTCAGGGGTGGGGGTAGACAGTGGTCAGGGGTGGGGGGTAGACACTGTGGCTATGGGTGGGGGTAGACAGTGGTCAGGGGTGAGGGTAGACACTGTGGCTATGGGTGGGGGTAGATACTGTGGTCAGGAGTGGGGGTAGACACTGTGGCCAGGGAGAGGGACAGACACTGCACTGTGTCCAGTGGCGTGGGCACATATTTTGGCCAGGGGCGTGGGCATATATTTTGGCCCGGGGTTGCACTTGGTAAAGACACTCAAGTCTCTCATCGAAATACAATGGACTACGGTTGAGCTTGTGGAGCCTTGATAAGAAAATTGCATGTTGGCTATATATACCACCACCCCTGCCTCACGCATTCCACCACCCCTGCCTCACACACCACCCTTGCCTCACATACTCTACCACCCTTGCCTCACATACTGTACCACCCCTGCCTCACACACTGTACCACCCCTGCCTCACACACCACCCTTGCCTCACATACTGCACCACCCCTGCCTCACACACCACCCTTGCCTCACACACTGCACCACCCCTGCCTCACACACCACCCCTGCCACACATTATGTACCACCTCTGCCTCACATACCACCCCTGCCACACATACCACCCCTGCCACACATACTGTACCACCCCTGCCTCACATACCACCCCTGCCTCACATACCACCCCTGCCACACATACTGTACCACCCCTGCCTCACATACTGTACCACCCCTGCCTCACACACTGTACCACCCCTGCCTCACATACTGTACCACCCCTGCCTCACACACTGTACCACCCCTGCCTCACACACCACGCTTGCCTCACATACTGTACCACCCCTGCCTCACATACTGTACCACCCCTGCCTCACACACCACCCTTGCCTCACACACTGTACCACCCCTGCCTCACACACTGTACCACCCCTGCCTCACATACTGTACCACCCCTGCCTCACACACTGTACCACCCCTGCCTCACACACTGTACCACCCCTGCCTCACACACCACCCTTGCCTCACATACTGTACCACCCCTGCCTCACATACTGTACCACCCCTGCCTCACACACTGTACCACCCCTGCCTCACATACTGTACCACCCCTGCCTCACACACCACCCTTGCCTCACATACTGTACCACCCCTGCCACACACACTGTACCACCCCTGCCTCACATACTGTACCACCCCTGCCTCACACACTGTACCA
Organism: Homarus gammarus; assembly: GCA_958450375.1. Classification (NCBI taxonomy): domain Eukaryota; kingdom Metazoa; phylum Arthropoda; class Malacostraca; order Decapoda; family Nephropidae; genus Homarus; species Homarus gammarus. The sequence continues at coordinate 138,059 of CAUDMG010003291.1, read as the reverse complement.
CCCCTGCCTCACATACTGTACCACCCCTGCCTCACACACTGTACCACCCCTGCCTCACATACTGTACCACCCCTGCCTCACACACCACCCTTGCCTCACATACTGTACCACCCCTGCCACACACTGTACCACCCCTGCCTCACATACTGTACCACCCCTGCCTCACACACTGTACCACCCCTGCCTCACATACTGTACCACCCCTGCCTCACACACTGTACCACCCCTGCCTCACACACTGTACCACCCCTGCCTCACACACTGTACCACCCCTGCCTCACATACTGTACCACCCCTGCCTCACACACCACCCCTGCCTCACACACCACCCCTGCCTCACATACTGTACCACCCCTGCCTCACATACTGTACCACCCCTGCCTCACGCACTGCACCATTCCTGCCTCACGCACCACCCCTGCCTCACACACCACCCCTGCCACACATACTGTACCACCCCTGCCACACATACTGTACCACCCCTGCCTCACGCACTGCACCACCACTGCCTCACGCACTGCACCCACTCCTGCCTCACGCACCACCCCTGCCTCACACACCACCCCTGCCACACATACTGTACCACCCCTGCCTTACGCACTGCACCACCCCTGCCTCACACACCACCCCTGCCACACATACTGTACCACCCCTGCCTCACGCACTGCACCACCCCTGCCACACATACTGTACCACCCCTGCCTCACGCACTGCACCACCCCTGCCACACATACTGTACCACCCCTGCTTCACACACCACCCTTGCCTAGCCCGAGAATTGCTGTTCGACGCCACAACCGCATCCAGCCCATACGTGCACGAACTGATCGCTATAAGAACAGCCCAGTCCCAACCATTGTAAAAATTATCAATTACATGTAATAAACCAGTGTATTCACTCCCAGTAAGCACTACTTCTTGCACTGTTACTATGTTGAAATGCACTGTAGTTTGAGCTTTTCCCCATCTAGTTATTATATATCTTATTTGTATCACTAATGTTACTTGTATATTATTTGTAATTCGAAACCCATTCCCCAAATATGTAACTGTATATTTTCAGCCTTCTGGCTGCCAAGCTCTTTCAATAAACCGTTAATTATTATTATTATACTGTACCACCCCTGCCTCACATACTGTACCACCCCTGCCTCACATACTGCACCACCCCTTCCTCACATACTGTACCACCCCTGCCTCACATACTGTACCACCCCTGCCACACATACTGTACCACCCCTTCCTCACATACTGTACCACCCCTGCCTCACATACTGTACCACCCCTGCCACACATACTGTACCACCCCTGCCACACATACTGTACCACCCCTGCCACACATACTGTACCACCCCTGCCTCACATACTGTACCACCCCTGCCTCACATACTGTACCACCCCTGCCACACATACTGTACCACCCCTTCCTCACATACTGTACCACCCCTGCCTCACATACTGTACCACCCCTGCCACACATACTGTACCACCCCTGCCACACATACTGTACCACCCCTGCCTCACGCACTGCACCACCCCTTCCTCACATACTGTACCACCCCTGCCTCACATACTGTACCACCCCTGCCACACATACTGCACCACCCCTGCCTCACATACTGTACCACCCCTGCCTCACATACTGTACCATCCCTGCCTCACATACTGCACCACCCCTGCCACACATACTGTACTACCCCTTCCTCACATACTGTACCACCCCTGCCACACATACTGTACCACCCCTGCCTCACATACTGTACCACCCCTGCCTCACATACTGTACCACCCCTGCCTCACATACTGTACCACCCCTGCCTCACATACTGTACCACCCCTGCCTCACATACTGTACCACCCCCTTCCTCACATACTGTACCACCCCTTCCTCACATACTGTACCACCCCTCCACGCACTGCACCACCCCTGCCTCACACACCACCCTTGCCTCACATACTGTACCACCCCTGCCTCACACACTGTACCACCCCTGCCTCACACACCACCCTTGCCTCACATACTGTACCACCCCTGCCTCACATACTGTACCACCCCTGCCTCACATACTGTACCACCCCTGCCTCACACACCACCCTTGCCTCACATACTGTACCACCCCTGCCTCACACACTGTACCACCCCTGCCTCACGCACTGCACCACCCCTGCCTCACGCACTGCACCACCCCTGCCTCACACACCACCCTTGCCTCACATACTGTACCACCCCTGCCTCACACACTGCACCACCCCTGCCTCACCCACCACCCCGGCCTCATATACTGTACCACCCCTGCCACACACACCACCCCTGCCACACATTATGTACCACCTCTGCCTCACATACCACCCCTGCCACACATACCACCCCTGCCACACATACTGTACCACCCCTGCCTCACATACCACCCCTGCCTCACATACCACCCCTGCCACACATACTGTACCACCCCTGCCTCACATACTGTACCACCCCTGCCTCACACACTGTACCACCCCTGCCACACATACTGTGCCACCCCTAGCTCACATACCACCCCTGCCACACACACCACCCCTGCCACACATTATGTACCACCCCTGCCTCACATACCACCCCTGCCACACATACTGTACCACCCCTGCCTCACAAACTACACCTGCCACACACACCACCCTAGCCACACATACTGTACCACCCCTGCCTCACATACTATCCCTCCCACACATACTGTACCACCCCTGCCACACATACTGTGCCACCCCTAGCTCACATACCACCCCTGCCTCACGCACTGTACCACCCCTGCCACACACACCACCCCTGCCACACATTATGTACCACCTCTGCCTCACATACCACCCCTGCCACACATACTGTACCACCCCTGCCTCACAAACTACACCTGCCACACACACCACCCTAGCCACACATACTGTACCACCCCTGCCTCACATACTATCCCTCCCACACATACTGTACCACCCCTGCCACACATACTGTACCACCCCTGCCACACATACTGTGCCACCCCTAGCTCACATACCACCCCTGCCTCACATACCACCCCTGCCTCACATACCACCCCTGCTTCGCATACTGTCCCACCCCTACTTCACACAGCACCCCTGCCTCACACAGCACCCCTGCCTCACACACCACCTCTAGCACACACACCACCCTTGCCACACATACTGTACCACCCCTGCCGCACATACTGTACCACTCCTGCCTCACATACCACCCCTGCCACACATACTGTACCAAAGAAGTATGTCTGTCTGTTTATTTGTTTGTGTGTGTGTCCGCACGAGAATTCCGGAAACTACTTTACCGTGTTTTCTTCTTTCCTTGTGGTTATCAGCATATACCTGGATCACGCGCACCCACAGAGATTTACTTGATATATATATATATATATATATATATATATATATATATATACAGGTATATATATATATATATATATATATATATATATATATATATACTATATATATATATATATACAGGTATATATATATATATATATATATATATATATATATATATATATATATATATATATATATATATATACATATATTTATATATATATATATATATATATATATATTTATATATCTTGATAAAATCACACGGGAAAATGGAAACAACGGAGTACCTTAGCTTTCGTCTTTATTCAAGACATCTTCAGAGGCAACTGGATTACATGGACAGAGAGAGGCTTAAATATACAGGGTGACCTAAAAACATGAGGTCAGGTCAAAATGATGACATCCACTAATCTCCACACCAACACACACGTAGAGTTTTCAAATCATCTTGTGTCACAGAAAGACTTCTTGTTGAAGCTAGTTTGATTAAGGAATTAAAATCAATAAACCTTAGTGATGGTCAGTTAAAAACTGATAATATGTTACATAAATTTATTTGTCAGTGGCCCAAGGTTAAAAATGCTTTAAAAACCTTTGATCTAGATGTATGATAGTTATTTTGTGGGTCCCCTTTTTTTCTTTTTTTTTTCTGACCTGACTTGACTAGTCACGTCACCACCCTTCTCTTAAGCAACTGGATTACATGGACAGAGAGAGGCTTAAATATACAGGGGGACCTTAAAAACATGAGGTCAGGTCATAATGATGTCATCCACGAATCCCCACACCAACACACACGTAGAGGAGCTTAAGAGAAGGGGGTGACGTGACTAGTCAGGTCAGGTCTAGATGTATGATAGGTTGGGTGCAACACTTACGTTAGTAGAAGAGATGGGTCGGCATACGGGGATGGAGGCTGGTTCCGAGACAGAGGGCAGATTACTGGCCCTCAGGTGAATCACCATCACTATCAGTTATAGTTGTCAGGGCTTCCCTGACAAATCCCTCAAAGTCACTTTCACTTGTCACTATCGCTGGCTGTGGTAGGTTGTGGGCGAAGAACTCGGTAATGCTTTTTTGACGGCTAGTGTTGATGTTGCCTTGATACACCTTGATGTACGGCTCCATAGCCTGCACCAGCCGGGTATGGAAGACTTCATAGCGGTCATCGTCAGGGTCGTTAGAAAGGAAGAGCTGTAATTTTTCTGCACACTCGATGGCACCCTTAATATTACTATGCGTTATTTTGTGTTCTTCTGGGATTGACGCACCACCTTCCTCTTCACTGACGTTATCATCTTCCAACATCTCGTTGGCAGTCATTTCAGGATCTCTGATCACCTCCATGATGTCTTCGTTGGTGGTCTCGGAGAAGCCTTCAGCTGTAATACTGTGCGCAGCTTCTCTTGCAAGGTCCAATGCCACTGTCACAGACTGAACCTCACCAGTCACAGGTTGACTCCGCCTCTCACCTGGTATGCCATGCAACACATGCCTCCATGCGTGACGAATCGTAGCTATAGACAGCTGATCCCATGCCTCCACCTAGAAGTCTGACCCACATGGTACAAGTGAATCACCACACAGTCGGTTGTCTGGACACATGGCACAAGTGAATCACCACACAGTCGGTTGTCTGGACACATGGTACAAGTGAGTCACCACACAGTCGGTTGTCTGGACACATGGCACAAGTGAATCACCACACAGTCGGTTGTCTGGACACATGGTACAAGTGAGTCACCACACAGTCGGTTGTCTGGACACATGGTACAAGTGAGTCACCACACAGTCGGTTGTCTGGACACATGGCACAAGTGAATCACCACACAGTCGGTTGTCTGGACACATGGCACAAGTGAATCACCACACAGTCGGTTGTCTGGACACATGGCACAAGTGAATCACCACACAGTCGGTTGTCTGGACACATGGCACAAGTGAATCACCACACAGTCGGTTGTCTGGACACATGGCACAAGTGAGTCACCACACAGTCGGTTGTCTGGACACATGGCACAAGTGAATCACCACACAGTCGGTTGTCTGGACACATGGTACAAGTGAGTCACCACACAGTCGGTTGTCTGGACACATGGTACAAGTGAGTCACCACACAGTCGGTTGTCTGGACACATGGTACAAGTGAGTCACCACACAGTCGGTTGTCTGGACACATGGCACAAGTGAGTCACCACACAGTCGGTTGTCTGGACACATGGTACAAGTGAGTCACCACACAGTCGGTTGTCTGGACACATGGTACAAGTGAGTCACCACACAGTCGGTTGTCTGGACACATGGCACAAGTGAATCACCACACAGTCGGTTGTCTGGACACATGGCACAAGTGAATCACCACACAGTCGGTTGTCTGGACACATGGCACAAGTGAGTCACCACACAGTCGGTTGTCTGGACACATAGTACAAGTGAGTCACCACACAGTCGGTTGTCTGGACACATGGTACACGTGAGTCACCACACAGTCGGTTGTTTGGCCCACATAGTACAAGTGAGTCACCACACAGTCGGTTGTCTGGACTCATGGTACCTTTGAGTCACCACACAGTCGGTTGTCTGGACACATGGTACAAGTGAGTCACCACACAGTCGGTTGTCTGGACACATGGTACAGGTGAGTCACCACACAGTCGGTTGTTTGGCCCACATAGTACAAGTGAGTCACCACACAGTCGGTTGTCTGGACTCATGGTACCTTTGAGTCACCACACAGTCGGTTGTCTGGCCCACATGGTACAAGTGAATCACCACACAGTCGGTTGTCTGGACACATGGTACAAGTGAGTCACCACACAGTCGGTTGTCTGGCCCACATGGTACGAGTCACCACACAGTCGGTTGTCTGGCCCACATGGTACAAGTGAGTCACCACACAGTCGGTTGTCTGGCCCACATAGTACAAGTGAGTCACCACACAGTCGGTTGTCTGGACACATGGTACAAGTGAGTCACCACACAGTCGGTTGTCTGGCCCACATAGTACAAGTGAGTCACCACACAGTCGGTTGTCTGGCCCACATGGTACAAGTGAGTCACCACACAGTCGGTTGTCTGGCCCACATGGTACAAGTGAGTCACCACACAGTCGGTTGTCTGGACACATGGTACAAGTGTGTCACCACACAGTCGGTTGTCTGGACATATGGTACAAGTGAGTATTAGCAGTTATTGTTCATTACGAGTCACTGAAACAAAATCATAAAATCATTTAGCAATTGACGGTAACATTTTTCGGGAAAATCTGGCACACGAAATTAAAATGAGATATAGGGGAGAATTCCATGGACGAAAGGCACAAGAATAAAACAGTGCAGAGGATGGCCGCGTGTATTTAATTTAAAGTTTTAACAGTGAGTTGCCGACAAACAGCGGGGCAGAGCGTCTGTGAACAGAAGGGCGTTTGATTATGAATAATATTTTAAGAATTATGTATTTCTTTTAATCATATGAGAGAGGACCCGATTGAAGGGAGGGAGTTTTTTCAATGATTATTTACTGATATTTAATTTATTAATGTATGAGCATATTCCTATGCCTATTATAAATATATTTATGTAACCATTCCCTTTGTCATTAATAATTTTTTCTCGTCTGTTCACCACTGTTCCATCTTTTTTCCCCTCGCTCTCTTTCTTAGCTATCTCTTTTCTACCCACTCCTGTTGTCCTTCTTATTTCCTTTGACTTCTCATTGTCTCTTACTCTCTTCCTCCTCCCTTTCTTCCTCTCTCGTTATCTCCCTCCACATTTAATGGTAGACCCTGCTGCCATATGGCATCACTAAAATTGTGACCAAGTCCCAGGTTGCTGATCTTACTTTCTGCCTCATTTACTGACAATTGCGGGGTCTCAATTGTCTCTCTTACTCTGACAACACAACATGCATATATCATTTCTCACTGTTGTTGTTGTTCCCTGGTGGGCTAATCCCCGTAAAAAAAGAAAATAAAAAAATTACCGTCTACTTATCACCGCCCCCCCCCCTCCCATATCTTTGTCCTCCCGTCACCCTCCGACTACCCTGCCATACGTCTTAGTCCATTTCTTTAACCTTCCTGTTTTCACCAACCCCTAACCGTCCCCTTATCTCTATCCTTCAATATCCCTCTCTTTCCGTTCCCCCTTTCCCTCCCTCTCCTTAGGTATTGGTGGACCGCGGTATCTATTCAAGATTAGTCACACTAGGAGCATGTGATGGTGCGAGGGTTGGTGGTCATTTGGTGGCTCTCTCTCTCTCTCTCTCTCTCTCTACGTGCTTCTTGAGAACATCTTCTATCCCTGCGATGTTGCCTTAAGTGTTTAACCCCTTCAATACCTGGACGTCACATTTGCTATTTCATTTGACTAATGCCAGACGATTTTATTTAGCACAGACGGGACCTCGTTCACAAGAGGTTAATAATGTAGGATCTCGGATGATAGAAAGTTGTGTTCTTTTATTGTATTTTTGGAAGTATTTAGAGCTTCATCGGAGGACCTATAACACAGTCATCCATGGGCTTATAGACTGTCGATACTTTGCATGCCAGCTTGGATTTTGTCTTCTCCCCTCAGTTTCCTTGCACGATTTCGCTATATCTTTTGTGTATCCTTGGAATTAGATATTTATGCAGATGAAAGTTAAATTTAGTTTGGTTTAGTTAAGTTGAAACATATAAACTCTCAATAGGAGGCAGAGTAGTACTGTTGTGGGTTAACAATCAACAGTATATATTTATGGTCTTTATAGTTAGTAGATGAACATATTTTTGAAGGTTTGGAATCTCATTCACTAATTTATTTTTTTCTCATTGCAAAAATCGGGAGCAAGTTCAGGTGACACTATCTCAAGGAAGGTCATCTCCAAAATTAGATAAGATGAGACCAGTTTTGGCGGGCGCTTTGACTATAACCCTACAAATAACTTGTCCCGGCAGGTTACCTTGTGGCGCTCCACAGATAATGACGCCCCAGTCTGATAGAACATTTTGATACTTGACATCCGTGACGGCTACCTGAGAGGAAACCTTGAATGATAAAGAGTGAAGCTGGGCTACGTCCAAGAAATACAGTTCCAAGAGAGCAGTAGAATGGCCCACATATTGCACTACAGTACTTCCACAAAATCATTGACGGACATGTACTCACGTGCGGCAGTGCATCTCCAGATTTGACGTAAGATGTAGGCAACCCACCTAGACAAAACCCTTGTCTAATAATTTACCAAAGTTAGGATTAAAATATCCCTGATGGAGTTGACTCAGATCTGTTACTGTAGGCACTTTAGACAATGTTGTTAAGGCCGCTTGTTGATATATATATATATATATATATATATATATATATATATATATATATATATATATATATATATATTGTTACGCCGTCTCTTAATTTACTTAAATATCCAGGTTCTAGGCGTAACCAAACAAAAAAAGTGAAGTAAATTAAAAGGGAATAAAATAAATAAAGTAAACCTTTAAGAATTTAATTAATTAAATATTAACACAATAAAGAGCCTCGTAGGCTGTCACAACAAAGTGATTCACCATCGAAACTTTTAAGACACAAATGATACTAAACATCGAAACATCAAAAGAATAAAAATAAAGCATTGGATTACGTTAACACTGCATAAACATATAAAAACTAACACTGAAATTAACTAACGTGAAACAACACTGAATTACTTAAATGTAACTAAGCAAATATTGATGGACATAAATAGATACTCACAAGATATACCACATTGGTGGTGACAGGAACAACACCCACCCCTTCTCTCCGATTTCACCCCTCCCACTCCGTCTCCCTTCCCCTCTCCCTCATGTCACCCCTCCCACCCCCCTCTCCCTCATGTCACCCCTCCCACCCCCCTCCCCCTCATGTCACCCCTCCCACCCCCCTCTCCCTCATTTCACCCCTCCCACTCCGTCGCCCTTCCCCTCTCTCCGATGTCACCTAACCTATGAAATTTAGCAGAGTGGTAGAGTTTTATGTATAGAACAACTTCTAAAATAGATGCAAGCCATAAAATTCCTGAATTGGTGAACAGCCAAGAAAATTCAAAATGACCACCGCTGTCACCTAAAAGTGGCCTTACCTCTCTTCATAAATAAGATAGGTGTTGTCTATGGTCGGGTTTTGGGGTCAACGAATCGGTTTTTGACTTGAAAAATCTAATTTTATTAAAGCTCTTAAAGAAGATTAATATTCAAGCAATGGAGATCAAGGCATTTTTAGGCCTTTTCATCTGGTGGATATACAGTTAATAAAACAAGTAAATTATTATCGAACATTGCATCGGATCATGCTCATGAACATCTAAATGCTGATGTAAAGGGAGACGGAGGGGCAATAGGTCTCAATAAAAACCCAACAGCCCTCAGGCTCTGGATGGTACAAGAGTATGAGGAAGTTACTGGTCTAGGAGAGCATGTTGAATATGGAAGCAGACACCATGAACAGTTTAAACATATATAGGATACCTTCTAAAAGCAAGTGTTGGCATTGGTTGATATTTTCGACGTCCTTAATCCCTTCGACGAATCCAAATATGTAATGCCCGAAGAAATAGTAAAGTTTGTGAAGAAAGTGGAAAAAGTTGGTGCCGAAGAGTATGATGAATTTGTGTAGGAAAGATTCATCAACCGAACAAGATCCATTACAGATCCAATTGACAAAAACAAGCTGTCTCTCTTAATAACTGTACCTAAATCTAAATCAAAGCTTGACGGCCAAGTCGTGACTCAAGAAAGATCGTGCGCTATTTTGTCAGTTGTACATTGCACGTCCGACTCGGGTCATGAAGGCAATTAGGAAGGATTTTCTAAATTCGAAAACCAGCCATGACCTCCATCTTTATCAGACAATGGCACATTAAGAATTGGGACCAAAGCCATTATGATTTCATGTCTTGAGAATGAACTAGGTGAATGTTCAAAGAATGTACCAGTGGTGCAGGCAAAGGTTATGTGGGGTGGTGCTGCGTTGGTGCAAATGATAACCCTTACGCCTGGCATGACATTTTGCGACTATGCAAATAATGTATTTGGACAATATGTTATGAGACCTTGAAAATAAAAAAATAAATAAAAAGAAAGACTGGATGTTGTTTGGGATGTTTACATTGATAGCAGTCTAAAGGAGTTGCCGAGGGATTGATCTCTCGCTCTTTCTCTACCAATAGTGGTTGTCCTACAGGGTTCTGTTCTTTCACCTTCTCTCTTCCTTCTTTTTATCAATGATTTACTTCACACTACGACTAATTCTATCTGTTCTTACGCTGATGATTCTACTCCTCACTCTTCTTCACATTATCCCCTTCCCCCTAATTCTCATACTAGATCTATTTCTAGAGCTGATATCATTACATCTATCAATGCGGATCTGTGCAGCATCTCCGATTGGGGAAGTAGAAACTTGGTTAAATTCAATAGTAATATAAAACAGTATTTACCAATTAAGCTTTCCAAATTAGATGATCTCCCACCAATCACATTTCAGGACACAATCATTCTGCCAAATTCTAAATTAGATATGCTAGGCCTCACCATTTCCTCTAATATTTCATGGAAGCCACACATCCTCAACATTGCTAAAGCTGCCTCGCGAAAGCTGGGAATGCTGTACAGATGCCGTAGCTACTTCACTCCTGAGCAGTTGCTTCAGTTATATAAGAGATTCATTCGTCCTAACGAGCACTGCTCTCATATCTGGGGTGGCTCTTCTTCTGCCTAACTGTTAGATATGGTGGAATCAAAGGCATTTCGTCTTATTATCTCTCATCCTTTAGTTGATAATCTTTCTTCCCTTTCTCTTCGCCGCAATGTTGCTTCACTCTCTCTGTTTTACAGGTACTTTAACGGGCAATGTTCGGTGGATTTGGCATCCTGTGTACCGCCGGCAAGCCGTGGGCTCGTAACACTCGTCTTGTCAGCGGTGTCCACCATTTCTCTGTGGATGTCGGTCACACTAGAATAACCCGTTATAGTGCATCCTTCTTTCCTCACACAACCAAACTGTGGAATGCTCTGCCTTCTTCTGTGTTTCCGTACACTTACAATTATCTCACTTTAAAAAGCTGGTTTTCCGGCATCTTCGTGGTGTAGATTAATATAATATTTTTCTTTTCTATTTTTAATTTCTTTTCACTCTTATTTTGTCGCACCCTGGGCCCCGTTGTGGTTCGATGACCTGTGTCCGGGTGGGCTATTCACCGTAAAAAAAAAAGAAAGTTCTTCCTGGAGTCAAAACACCATCAAATTGGAATGACTTTCTGAGAGTGAATGAAAATAAAACTGAACTCTTTCATTACAACACTGAAAGTGGAAAAATAATTTGCAACACTTTTAATGTATGAGTTCTTGTATTACCATGCAGTATTGAACACATTGAGGACCTTCAGCCTTGTACAAAATAAAAAGCTGATATACCTGAATGTTGTTACATATAAAAAAAATTGGTTCCATGTGGTTATCAGAAAGAAGCCATTAGAACTGTTGATGCTGTTATGGTAGTTATAATAATTTCATTATTTGAAAAACTTAAAATCTCTGAACTGTGAATAGCATATGGAAGTGGAAATCATTTTAAACATTTTAAATATATTCCAGTCCATGAGAGTGTCAACAAACTTAGGAGTGAAAGGACAAACGCCCCGAATTTTAATCACCCTCTTCCGTGCTTGATGAGTTGTGGCGGTAAAGTGAACTAATTCCAATAAAATTAATTTTGGTAAATTTGCATTGTCACACCGTTCTCTGTTAGAAAGACAAAAATATATTTTTCTAGCGTATTTGTGTGTGTTGAGACCGAATATGACCTTCATTTCTTGGGGAAATTAGCGGGGTTTTTTTCGATTTTTTTTTTCGTTGGACGTTTTCCGAAAAAAAAATCATGGCAAAAAACACCAAGAAAAACAAAAACCAAAAACCAAACCTAACCAAACCTAACCTAACCTAACTGACTCACCATATGATGAAATCACCTATTTCTTACCTTATTGGCCTGGTTCTTGTTCGTCGTTGGATTCTGAGTTTCTTACACAACGTCACCTATGTTGGTCTTTGCGATATTTACATTCAGTCTTGCTCTTAGTACACTTTACTGAGGTTGGAAGAACACCATGCGATCAAAAAATGCAACAGTTTCTTCGTCTTTTTCCCAAAAACTCACAATCAGCTCCATATAATTCAAGTGACACCCATCGCAGACTGCCATGGTCGGAACTGAATTTACTGAACTTGAATTTCGAAATATGAGAGAACCAAAGTAAAACTCGAATTTGATTGGGTCAAATATACCGCGAATTAAACCCAAAATCATTTTAATTGGTTTAAAAAAAAAAGCGCTTTTGATTGGCCGCGTGACGTGTTTGGGTACGCATGCGCGTGATGATTTATGAAGGAGACGCAGGAGACACGCAGTGTTGGAGGAGAGGCAGACGATAATGGTGGAAGATTAATGGAAGAAAATAGAGAAAATTTTGGATAAGCTATCTCCTTTATTATACATTTCCCCCGGTAATGTAATACAGTAGATGAAATTTATCTTATAATTAGACGTCTTATTCGAATATGATAATAGATTAGTGGTAGGAATGAACGGTGTGTTAACGCAATAATACCTTAACTATTTTTTTTATTTTTCAAATCAAAACGGATTCCCTGACACCAAAATCAATCTTATCTAATCTAGGAAGGGAAATATGACCACTTGTTGGTGACAGCAGAGTCCATTTTGGACTTTCTTGGCTGCTTGATAGCCAAATGAAGAATTTCCTGGTTTGCATCCACTTCAGAAGTTGTTCTATACATAAAACTATACCACCCTGCCAAATTTCATGCTTCTTCTGAAAAGTGAACTTTATATCCCCATATTTTGATCTTAACTGCTAGACTATAATGCCCGGTATTAACCTTGTCGTCCTCCTCTGTATGCTTTAAGGGATTCGACAATCCACTCCGTAGTAAGGTGACCAAAACTGAACCACATTCCAAGTGAGGTCTCACAAGCACAAGATATAGTTTGGGGATTACCTCGCTAGTCTTGTCACTAACTCACAAGCACAAGATATAGTTTGGGGATTACCTCTCTAGTCTTGTCACTAACACACAAGCACAAGATATAGTTTGGGGATTACCTCGCTAGTCTTGTCACTAACTTCTTTGTATGAACCCAAGTACTTTGTTAACCTTGTTTCGAGCAAATACGAATTGTTGTCTTGGTTTAAGATTCCTACTTATCATTACCCCTAAATCTTTCTCATAGACAGATTTCTCTGTAACATCTTTGTTCATCTAATATCTGGTTTCTCTATTTGAATCTCCTATGCTAAGAGAGAGAGAGAGAGAGAGAGAGAGAGAGAGAGAGAGAGAGAGAGAGAGAGAGAGAGAGAGAGAGAGAGGTAGGTGGTAAAATTTCATAAGTGGCATCACATTTTTTCTTACAAAATTTTTTTTTTTCATAGGGTTTTGGTTTAATACAATCAGTAGTCATGCTCTTTTTTTGCCACAAAATTAGTGAAATGTACCTTACTCTAACGTAACATTACCTAACCTAACATAACCTAACCTAACCTTTACCCAACCTAACCTAACCTAACCTTTACCTAACCCAACCTTTACCTAACCTAACTTTTACCTAACCTTTGTCCTCAAGTATAACTCAAACATAATTCCATTCACTAATGACGCTTGAAGTATGTCTAGCAACTATCACGCGAGTCGATCCTAGCTAATTTCTCCTTCTCTTGTGATTGGTTGATGATTTTGATAACTGAGCTACGATTGGCCAACTAGCTCATGCACTGCCATCTACCTTCGGGCAAGAGAACTGAATTTACAGTGTAAATACTAGAGTTACAGACTGCTTACGGACCCGTAATTAAATTTTGAGGATGAGAAATTTATGGGACTGTAAGGAATCTGTAAGTTATGGTACCGTATCTCTGCTACTGTACGTAACTGATAAGGCATTTTGAGTATGCCGCCCCCTATATCTGGTTTCTCCGTATACATCTCGAGACTAAGTACTTTACATTTGTACGCATTAAATTTCATCTGCCATTTTTCACACCATGCGAAATATTTGTTTAGAACTTCTTGTAGATTTGCGGAGTTCTTGTCAGATTTAATTTCACGCCCAACTTTAAAGTTGTCAGCAAATTTGTTCTTGTTGCCTTCTACGCCTATATCTATGTCGTTTATGTATATAATAAATAGTATTTATCTAAGTACTGAGCCTTGGGGTACTCCACTAGTGACGTTACCCAGTTAATGCTTACTCGCTGTTTTCTGTCCTGTAACCACACCCTAATCCATCTTATAATATCTCCTACAATTCCACTTTTCGTATTAGTCTTTTGTGGGGGACTCTGTCGAAGACTTTGCTGAAGTCGAGGTATCTATCTATATATATAAAACAAAGAAGTCTGTCTGTCTGTTTATTTATTTGTTTGTGTGTCCTGTTACGCTGTCTCTTAATTTACTTAAATATCCGGGTTCTAGGCGTAACCAAACAAAAAAAGTGAAGTAAATTAAAAGGGAATAAAAATAAATAAAGTAAACCTTTAAGAATTTAATTAATTAAATATCAACACAATAAAGAGCCTCGTAGGCTGTCACAAATTGATTCACCATCGAAACTTTTAAGACACAAATGATACTAAACATCGAAACATCAAAAGAATAAAAATAAAGCATTGGATTACGTTAACACTGCATAAACATATAAAAACTAACACTGAAATTAACTAACGTGAAACAACACTGAATTACTTAAATGTAACTAAGCAAATACTGATGGACATAAATAGAGACATAAATAGGTACTCACATAGATATACCACATTGGTGGCGACAGGAACAACACAAATAAATTAAGTAACAGGTGACGAGTATCACTCAAAGGATGTGAACTGTATGACAAGAGGACTGAACTAACTCCGTCAGTTGGTGGGTCCTATATATAAGGTCGGTTCCCGCCAGTGGGTCGCTTAACGATGCAGATGGTCGTTAGAGAACAAATAATAACAGTTAAAACCTTAATAGCACAGGGTAAGGTGACTAGATTATATAATAGTAAATACAACACATCATTACAGGAATAATATGGAACATGGAAGCATGTTATATAAAAAAAAATAGAAAACTACGACACGGTCGTAACAGTCCCCACGAGAATCTCGGAAACTACTTTACCGATCTGTAGCGATGATGGATGGTGTTATATGTAGTGATGATGGATGTGGTTATATGTAGTGATGATGTATGGTGCTATATGTAGTGATGATGGATATTGTTATATGTAGTGATGATGGGTGGTGTTATATGTAGTGATGATGGATGGTGTTATATGTAGTGATGATGTACGGTGCTATATGTAGTGATGATGGATGATGTTATATGTAGTGATGATGGATGTGTGGTGATGCTGGTGGTGGCTAGTATAGTGATGGAATTGGTGGTGGCTAGTGTGGTGATGGTGGTGGTGGCTAGTGTGGTGATGGTGGTGGCTAGTGTGGTGATGTTGTTGGTGGTTAGCGTGGTGATGGTGGTAGTGGCTAGTGTAGTGATGGTGGCTAGTGTGGTGGTGGTGGTAATTAGTGTAGTGATGGTGGCTAGTGTAGTGATGGTGGTGGTGGTGGCTAGTGTGGTGATGGTGGTGGTGGATAGTGTGGTTATGGTGGTGGTGCTTAGTGTAGTGATGGTGGTGGTGGCTAGTGTAGTGATGGTGGTGGTAATTAGTGTAGTGATGGTGGTGGTGGCTAGTGTAGTGATGGTGGTGGTAATTAGTGTGGTGATGGTGGTGGTGGCTAGTGTGGTGGTGGCTAGTGTGGTGATGGTGGTGGTGCCTAGTGTGGTGATGGTGTTGGTGGCTAGTGTGGTGATGGTGGTGGTGGTTAGCGTGGTGATGGTGGTGGTGGCTAGTGTGGTGATGGTGGTGGTGGCTAGTGTGGTGATGGTGTTGGTGGCTAGTGTGGTGATGGTGGTGGTGGCTAGTGTGGTGATGTTGTTGGTGGTTAGCGTGGTGATGGTGGTAGTGGCTAGTGTAGTGATGGTGGCTAGTGTGGTGGTGGTGGTAATTAGTGTAGTGATGGTGGTGGTGGCTAGTGTAGTGATGGTGGTGGTGGTGGCTAGTGTGGTGATGGTGGTGGTGGATAGTGTGGTGATGGTGGTGGTGGCTAGTGTGGTTATGGTGGTGGTGCTTAGTGTAGTGATGGTGGTGGTGGCTAGTGTAGTGATGGTGGTGGTAATTAGTGTAGTGATGGTGGTGGTGGCTAGTGTAGTGATGGTGGTGGTAATTAGTGTGGTGATGGTGGTGGTGGCTAGTGTGGTGATGGTGGTGGTGGCTAGTGTGGTGATGGTGTTGGTGGCTAGTGTGGTGATGGTGGTGGTGGTTAGCGTGGTGATGGTGGTGGTGGCTAGTGTGGTGATGGTGGTGGTGGCTAGTGTGGTGATGGTGTTGGTGGCTAGTGTGGTGATGGTGGTGGTGGCTAGTGTGGTGATGGTGGTGGTGGCTAGTGTAGTGATGGTGGTGGTGGCTAGTGTAGTGATGATGGTGGTGGTGGCTAGTGTAGTGATGGTGGTGGTGGTGGCTAGTGTAGTGATGCTGGTGCTAACTATTGTGGTAATGTGGTGGTGGGTAGTGTGGTAGTTTTGCTGGTGGGTAGCTTGGTGATGTTAGTGGCGGTGGCTTGTGTGGTCGTGGTGGCAGCTAGTACAGTGATGATGGTGGTGGTGAGAAATGTGGTGGTCGTGGCTTAGGGAAGCGGTGATGCTGGTAGCCATTATGTAGTGGTTGTTGTGGTTATCAGCCTGGTAATGGTGGTGGATGAAGGTATGTGTGGGTAGATAACTCAAGGTTTGGGATGGTTGATTATGATCACTCGTTAGTAGTGGTGGTAGTCACTAGATTATTGTAGTGATAGTAGTGGTAGTCACTGGATTATGCTACTAGTGGTGGTACAGGCAGGTGGCATAAGGTGTGGCACGCTTGGTAGTTTTGGTGGAGGTAGGTGGTTTAAGGTGTGACCTGCTTGGTAGTGGTAGTGCAACCTGATGGCTCAAGGTGTGGCCAGCTTGGTAGTTTTGGTGGAGGCAGTTGATTTAAGGTGTGGCCAGCTTGGTGGTGCAGGCAGGTGGGTCAAGGTGTGGCCAGCTTGGTAGTGGTGGTGCAGCCATTTGGCTCAAGGTGTGGCCTGCTTGGTGGTGGTGGTGCAACCTGATGGCTCAAGGTGTGGCCAGCTTGGTAGTTTTGGTGGAGGCAGTTAATTTAAGGTGTGGCCAGCTTGGTGGTGGTAGTGGTGGTGCAGGCAGGTGGGTGAAGGTGTGGCCAGCTTGGTAGTGGTGGTGCAGCCATTTGGCTCAAGGTGTGGCCAGCTTGGCAGTGGTGGTGCAACCTGATGGCCCAAGGTGTGGCCAGCTTGGTAGTTTTATTGCAGGCAGGTGGCACAAGGTGTGGCCAGGTTAGTAGTGGTGTTGAGGGCAGGTGGCACAAGGTGTGGCCAGGTTAGTAGTGGTGTTGAGGGCAGGTGGCTCAAGGTGTGGCCAGCTTGGTAGTGGTGTTGAGGGCAGGTGGCTCAAGGTGTGGCCAGGTTAGTAGTGGTGTTGAGGGCAGGTGGCACAAGGTGTGGCCAGGTTAGTAGTGGTGTTGAGGGCAGGTGGCTCAAGGTGTGGCCAGGTTAGTAGTGGTGTTGAGGGCAGGTGGCACAAGGTGTGGCCAGGTTAGTAGTGGTGTTGAGGGCAGGTGGCTCAAGGTGTGGCCAGCTTGGTAGTGGTGTTGAGGGCAGGTGGCTCAAGGTGTGGCCAGGTTAGTAGTGGTGTTGAGGGCAGGTGGCACAAGGTGTGGCCAGGTTAGTAGTGGTGTTGAGGGCAGGTGGCTCAAGGTGTGGCCAGGTTAGTAGTGGTGTTGAGGGCAGGTGGCACAAGGTGTGGCCAGGTTAGTAGTGGTGTTGAGGGCAGGTGGCTCAAGGTGTGGCCAGGTTAGTAGTGGTATTGAGGGCAGGTGGCTCAAGGTGTGGCCAGGTTAGTAGTGGTGTTGAGGGCAGGTGGCTCAAGGTGTGGCCAGGTTAGTAGTGGTGTTGAGGGCAGGTGGCTCAAGGTGTGGCCAACACGAGCCTTACTTCACCCCCTCCTCACCTTATATGAGTGTGTTGTGTTTTTGCCCCAACTCTTATTTTTATCTTCGCATGCCTTTATGGACACGACCACTGTGAATGAGAGAGGCTGCCAAGCCAACACCTGTGGTTCACCTGATCGTGTCACCTTCTACCTGATTCATATCCTCAGGGACGGATCCAGGGGGATCCTGAGGGTCCGGATCTTCCCTTTTCATTAGAAAATTGCAATAAGTTTTCTTTAATGCAGTATTGTACTCAGGCATTTTTGTATAGTAAAAAGTAATTACTATTGACCTCAGAATATCTCTTAATATCAAGTTCACGTGTCTTCAAAATGGCCTAAAAATGCCATAATGTTGGTCAGATTAAAAAAAAATCTGGGGGGGGGGGGGGGGTGGGCTTTCAGCAACCCCCCCCCCCCCCCCCCCGATGGGTGAGCTCGCTATGGTCACCTTGTTCTTCCACCCACAATTTCTTGCCCCCCCCCCCCCCCCTCTCCCCTTTTTGATATTCCCGGATCCGCCCTTGATCCTTCACTCTTCTGTGACAAACACGACAACAGTAATATCAACAACAAGAGTAACAAAAACATTGACACATTTTTATGGTGTGACGCTAGCATTAACAACGACAGTGACAAAGACACAGTCAAAGTTATGGGGTAATGGTAACGCAAATAAAATTAGCAGTAAAATAACAATAGCAGTAAAAAAAAACACAGAATCAGTTATGGTGTAATGCCAACAACAACTACAGCAATAACAATGACAGCAACAAAAACACAGAGTTGGAATTAAGGTAAGATGACTACAAAAACACCAAATAAGACAACAAAGGGTGAACTTTAGTGAAATAAAACAGCAAATACAGCAAAAACAGAGGCATATGTATGATATAAAACTAGACACAAAAACAAATACATATAGGAATAATTATGTTGTAATAATGGAAACACCACCTTAGCCACTAACAACAAACCCATAAACAAACTCACAGAGGCATATTTATGGTGTAACATCAATAAACACAAACAACAAAATCAACAACCTGAAGGCAGTTACGGTGTAAGGACAACAAAACCAGTAACAAAGATGTAGAGTTGTCGTGTAATGACAAAAACAGTTATGATATATTAGCAACAAGAAAACAAAATCAAGTAAAATATTAATAAACGTAAAAAGAATAGTGGCAAAGTTACGATGAATCACAGTAGTAACACAAAGGCAAGGTTATAATGTAACAACAACAACAATAATAATAATAATAACACGTCTACCTATTCCATCACTTCCATCCCTCTCTCTGTTACTGCAGTGCATCCAGAATCCACCACTCCCAGCATCCACCACCTCCAATCTCCACCACCTTCAGTCTGTACCACCTGACCAACCTGACCAGCTGCAATCCAGCCAGTGTTTTTGTCTCTTCCCTTCCCTCCCCCCCCCCTTCATCCCCTCCCCAGTATCTAGCCTTCCCCCCGTATCCATTCTATCCCTCACTCCCTTCTTCGGTATCCACGCTTCCCCTCACCCCCTTCTCAGCTCCCAACATGACCCTCCCAGTAAACATTCTCCCTCTTTCTCCTTCTCAGTACCCAATCTCTCTTCACTTACTCCCCACTAAGCCTCCCCTTTCCTATCTCTCAACCTTCCCCTCACACTTTCTTAACACCATTCTTTCCCTCACACCTCCCTAACACACTCGTCCTCATAACTCCCCAGCACTGTCCGTCCCCCCTTACACGCACAGCCTCTCCCTCCCACCGCGTTAGTACCCCCACACCCCCGCCGTGCCCACGTCACAGGGCGGGGGGCACCAGACCAGACGAGTCGGAATGTTACTGACAATGAAGGCGAGGGACCTGCACCAGCCACTCTCACCACCACCACCCACTCTTATCTTATTTATTTCTACCAACTTACGTTTTCCTTCACCAGCGTGATATACTTATAGTGTAGTAATTCAACAAAAAGTTATGTCTGTGGTGTACGATGTTGACAACATCGGGATACAGTGAAAAACGCCGCGAATATATGTTGAAAAATATTGGGTTAAAATCGGCAGCTGAGAACTAGTTTCAGTCAGGCGAGACTGCGTGGCCACCAGTCTGCCCGCAGGTGTGTGTGTGTGTGTGTGTGTGCGTGCCCGCCTGTATGTACGTGCGGCTGTGTGTGTTTGTGTGCCCGTCTGTGGTGTGTTCGTTTGCTTGTGTGTACGTGAGTGTGCGTACGTGAGTGTGCGTGCCCGAGTGTGGGTGTGTCTTGTGTGTGCCCGTCTGCAAGTATGAGCGTGTGTTTATTTGTGCGTGCGTTTATATTTTCAAGTTAGTCCCCCTTGCCATGTGTGTACTTACGTATCTGTGATCACATATGCCCAGCTGTGTCTACGTGTGTGTGTGTGTGTGTGTTAGATCTGTAAACGTAAATAAAGTCACAGGAAAAAAGTCACGTGACTTGTACACATTGACAACACAATATATATATATATATATATATATATATATATATATATATATATATATATATATATATATATATATATATATATATGGTGGCATTGCACGTAGGTTAGGTTAAGTTAGGTTTTTTCCGTGCCATTTTTTCTGACCTTTTTCTTGTTAATTTTTTGTTCTGGATTCGTTTGATCGTCTGGTATATATATCACTGGACTCTTTTCTTCAAAGGACGTTAAAAGTCTATAATTAAAACTGTCATTATAATTGTGGAGCTCCAGAAGTGGGGTCGTGTTGCCGAATGCCTGGTTGGCCAACGTGGTGTCAGCGGTTCTCTCTCCAGGTCTTCCCTTGCGTCTTCGTGGTGTCATTCCAGTCCTTCTTCCACCCCTGCCACTGGATTTTAACTGGTTGCCAGGATAACAACAACTACCTGATTGATCGGGAATAGTTTAAATGGTCATGTATGTTGGACTAGTTTACGCTGTGCTTATGGTTCCCTCATATTGATATTGAAACAATTTCTTTATCCAGTAAAGTACAGATACGGAGTGGACAATAATAATAATATTGACATGACTGAGTCAAGTGAAAGCCTGAGCTCTCTTGGTGGCACCTGATATATACTGTACATTCATCTCGGGAAAATATACTATTACATTTAGTATCATCTGGATTTCTACATGTAACATGGTGTTGGTAAATACGTATTAGAATATTACCACGATTATCATTTTTCCTTCTTTATTTTGCAAGTATATTATAATTATTTATGCATATTTACACAAGAGTTGATATACAGTACAGTAATCTGATAAGTGGGAGGAAATAAAATATATATAGATTGCAATGGTGATTTCTATAAACGTGACAATATATATGACACTCCTATTTATAGCACCACTATTTATGACACTCCTATTTATAGCACCACTATTTATGACACTCCTATTTATAGCACCACTATTTATGACACTCCTATTTATAGCACCACTATTTATGACACTCCTATTTATAGCACCACTATTTATGACACTCCTATTTATAGCACCACTATTTATGACACTCCTATTTATAGCACCACTATTTATGACACTCCTATTTATAGCACTACTATTTATGGCACTCCTATTTATAGCACTACTATATATGACACTCCTATTTATAGCACCACTATTTATGACACTCCTATTTATAGCACTACTATTTATGGCACTGCTATTTATAGCACCACTATTTATGGCACTCCTATTTATAGCACCACTATTTATGACACTCCTATTTATAGCACTACTATTTATGGCACTGCTATTTATAGCACCACTATTTATGGCACTCCTATTTATAGCACTACTATATATGACACTCCTATTTATAGCACTACTATTTATGACACTCCTATTTATAGCACCACTATTTATGGAGCTCCTATTTATAGCACCACTATTTATGGCACTCCTATTTATAGCACTACTATTTATAGCACTGCTATTTATAGCACCACTATTTATGACACTCCTATTTATAGCACTACTATATATGACACTCCTATTTATAGCACTATTTATGACACTCCTATTTATAGCACCACTATTTATGACACTCCTATGTATAGCACCACTATTTATGACACTCCTATTTATAGCACCACTATTTATGGCACTCCTATTTATAGCACCACTATTTATGGCACTCCTATTTATAGCACCACTATTTATGACACTCCTATTTATAGCACCACTATTTATGACACTCCTATTTATAGCACTACTATTTATGGCACTCCTATTTATAGCACCACTATTTATGACACTCCTATTTATAGCACCACTATTTATGACACTCCTATTTATAGGACCACTATTTATGACACTCCTATTTATAGCACCACTATTTATGACACTCCTATTTATAGCACCACTATTTATGACACTCCTATTTATAGCACCACTATTTATGACACTCCTATTTATAGCACCACTATTTATGACACTCCTATTTATAGCACTCCTATTTGTGACACTCCTATTTATAGCACCACTATTTATGACACTCCTATTTATAGCACCACTATTTATGACACTCCTATTTATAGCACTCCTATTTGTGACACTCCTATTTATAGCACCACTATTTGATATTCCTATTTATAGCACCACTATTTGATATTTCTATTTATAGCACTACTATTTTGGGGACACTTATTTATTGATATTGAGACAGTTTATTTACCCAGAAAAATAGAGATACAGAGTGGAAGAAATTATATCAGCATATACTGTAGATGGAAGAGATCTGTTCCTGATAAATCTACTTGGCTCGAAACTTTCCTCATGCACGTTGGATCATCAAGACGTCGATTTCGTTTCTTCAATTTTCGCTCAGTTCTTTATCAGCCTAAGTACCTTCATTTGTACGTAGATCTCATACTGGAACATATCACTGCATGTCGCTAAAACACCTGAGGTCTCTACATTTCTCAAATAATTCTTTGTTGCATTTTAATATCGTTTACTTGGTACGATAATGTCAGCTCCTTAGCTATTCTCATGTTGTTTTTTTGACAAAGTTGAGTGTAGTAATGTAAGTATAATACTTTTCTGCGTCTGTAAACATGTCGACGTTTTTCTTATAATTTCCACCTGTATGTTCTTTCTCTCTGTAGTTTGTGTAGAGCATATATCTCGAGCTTCTACACTCACGTTGGCCACACACTCATCTGGTTCATGTTATTGACAATGGTGTCACTTTGGATATTAGATAAATCCTAGTTCATTTTTTCAACTTAATACTTGTGCCTTGAGTTAAATTTAGAGACGCCGAACTGTGCTGTGCTATATTCAGTAGTGTGTTATCGACATAATCATTACAACACTATGTAGTACAAATAAATATGTTTCGTATCAGATCGTCCTTCCTTTTAAATTATATCAAGCGTTATTCCTTTCTGCTGGATTTCATTACTGACCAGCCGAATGGAAAAAAACCGGCCACCTAGATGTTTCTTGTTGTACGGTATACTACACAACATAACTCCCCGCCTGGGTGTGTGTGTGGGGAGGGGGGTGGGGGGCATGTCCTGCTAATTTCACGTATACTGAGGTTGTTTATATCAACATTATGTGATCTTGTGACTTAGTTCAGTATGGTAATGACATGGCTACAGCAATGGTGGTGCTCATTGTAGTGCTTAAGTTTGTGATTATGGTAGTTGGTCATTGTAGTGGTAGTCATGGTGATGTTCATGGTAAATGTTCATGGGGGAGGTTATACTCGTAGCATTGGTCGTAGAATAGTCATGATAATGGTAGTAGTCATGGTGGTAGTTGTGGTGTGGGCTCCTCCCTCCCTCCCTCCCAGGTGGTGGTACATGGCCCTTGCCTCCCAGGTGATGGTACATGGCCCCTGCCTCCCAGGTAGTGGGACACGGCCCCTCCCTCCCAGGTGGTGATACATGGCCCCTCCCTCCCAGGTAGTGATACACGGCCCCTCCCTCCCAGGTGGTGATACATGGCCCCTCCCTCCCAGGTGGTGATACATGGCCCCTCCCTCCCAGGTGGTGGTACATGGTCCCTGCCTCCCAGGTGGTGGGACACGGCCCCTGCTTCCCAGGTGGTGGGACACGGCCCCTCTCTCCCAGGTGGTGATACATGGCCCCTCCCTCCCAGGTGATGGTACACGGCCCCTCCCTCCCAGGTGATGGTACACGGCCCCTCCCTCCCAGGTGGTGATACATGGCCCCTCCCTCCCAGGTGGTGGTACACGGCCCCTCCCTCCCAGGTGATGGTACACGGCCCCTCCCTCCCTCCCAGGTGGTGGTACACGGCCCCTCCCTCCCAGGTGGTGATACACGGCCCCTCCCTCCCTCCCAGGTGATGGTACACGGCCCCTCCCTCCCAGGTGATGGTACACGGCCCCTCCCTCCCTCCCAGGTGGTGATACACGGCCCCTCCCTCCCAGGTGGTGATACACGGCCCCTCCCTCCCAGGTGGTGATACACGGCCTGGCTCGCTCCTGGACAACTTGTTCTTCAGGTGGCCTGTGAGAAAACTGGTAGCCACTCCTTCCCTGGCATACCTACCTGCTCCCTCCTCCACGCTTCCCTTCTTATTCTTTCCACCATCCCTTTCTTCCCTACACCTCACATCCTCCACACCTCACATCGTCCTCCACACCTTACATCGTCCTCCACACCTCACATCGTCCTCCACACCTCACATCGTCATCCACACCTCACATCGTCCTCCACACCTCACATCGTCCTCCACACCTCACATCGCCCTCCACACCTCACATCGTCCTCCACACCTCACATCCTCCACACCTTACATCGTCCTCCAGACCTCACATCGTCCTCCACACCTCACATCGTCATCCACACCTTACATCGTCCTCCACACCTCACATCGTCCTCCACACCTCACATCGTCATCCACACCTCACATCGTCCTCCACACCTCACATCGTCCTCCACACCTCACATCGTCCTCCACACCTCACATCGTCCTCCACACCTCACATCGCCCTCCACACCTCACATCGTCCTCCACACCTCACATCCTCCACACCTCACATCGTCCTCCACACCGCACATCGTCCTCCACACCTCACATCGTCCTCCACACCGCACATCGTCCTCCACACCGCACATCGTCCTCCACACCTCACATCGTCCTCCACACTTCACATCGTCCTCCACACCTCACATCGTCCTCCACACCGCACATCGTCCTCCACACCGCACATCGTCCTCCACACAGCACATCGTCCTCCACACCTCACATCGTCCTCCACACCTCAAATCGTCCTCCACACCTCACATAAAGGGTAACTTATTCACAAATGCGTGAGTACAGGCGTGTGAGGCAGTATGTCTGGCCTCACACTTTGTTATTCACATTACGTGGGAGGTATTCAAGCACATTGCGTATTTGGTTCTGTACATGAGAACTGATATAGTTACTAAGTGCAAAAAAGTGGATACAATCTTAATATGTCGGCTATCTTGCCATTAGAGATGAAGTGTTGTGCCATTTCACACACAGTGTGCTTGGACCTGTCCCTAAAAGGTTCTATCTTCACACAGTCGAGGACGTAGTGTTCAAGTGTGTGGCCATATGTATGGCCACACACTTTACATTTAGTTTTGTTTATATCTGCTTGAGGAACATACTGCCAAAGGTACTTATATCCTAACCTTAATCCTTAATCTAGCGGTTACAACATCTTGTAATCTAGTGATCTTGTTACTTGCTCCATATACATGTTTCACTTGATACATCTCATCATGGTAAACTATGGATCGACTAGTGCCTGTTTGCACCTGTCTACTTGCGTCAAACTCATCATTAAGTTCTTTCCTAATTACAGTTTTAAGGGTTCTTTTTGACAGGCCCAAATTGTATTCAACGGTGTCTTTGTTAGACGCGAGTTTGGCGAGGGCATCAACTCTGTCATGTTTTATGAGGCCTATGTGAGAGGGGATCCACAATGTAAATGAAATACTGTGTAACATTCAGTGCCATAATATCCTGACAACGGGGTTAATTATTATGGCCCTTTGTAAACCCTACTCTGTAATCCTTTTGCGCTACCGCTCACAGGATGAGTGTGGGGTGCACAGTAAAGTAGCCGCAATAAGCGGCAAAATCAAAAATCAAATCACACCTCACATCGTCCTCCACACCTCACATCGTCCTCCACACCTCACATCGTTCTCCACACCTCACATCGTCCTCCACACCTCACATCGTCCTCCACACCTCACATCGTCCTCTCACACCTCACATCCTCCTCTCACACCTCACATCGTCCTCCACACCTCTCATCCCCTCCACACCTCACATCGTCTTCCACACCCCTCATCTCTCTTCACACTTCACATTCCCCTCCACACTTCACATCCCCCTCCACACCTCTCATCCCCTCCACACCTCACATCGTCTTCCACACCCCTCATCTCTCTTCACACTTCACATTCCCCTCCACACTTCTCATCCCCTCCGCACCTCTCATCTCCCACATCGTACAAGAGAATTTTCCTGGCACATTTTTAAGTTAAGAACTCGGCTGTTAAGACACAGGAACTTTTGTTATGTCGAACTTAGTTTCTGACGAATTTAACGTGTGTTTCTAATTGTGTGGGTGTATTGACAGAAGGGGATAAAGCTCCCGAAGTCAGAGATAGAGACTAGGAAGAAGGGATGAAGTCAAAAAGGAATTGGAAGGATGGTAAGAACAGAACAGAGGTGACGTGGACTGTCTCCGGGAGGCAGCGGTGTGTATCAATAACAAGATAACTGGCGACGACTGGGTGTTAAAACAGTGAGAATGAGTGGATGCCAGCAAGTGAAGAAAGTTTGTGTTTGCTCTTGACTCCGCCAATCCTTCATTATAAGAGAGAGTTTGTAAAAAGTAAAAAAAAAAAAATTATTCTCTACAAACGTTTTTAAAAAACTGTATGTATGGGGTTTTATATAGTAACACCTTATAATTAAACTATGAAACATGTCTATAGAAATAGAGATAAACAATTGACGTAATTTTTATGCTTTATTGGAGGCTGGTTTTTTTTATGTAATTTATGGTTGGTGGTGGTAGACGTGAGAAGAGTGTTGTCTAGTGTGGACCTACTGAACGTGGCTGGTGTTCCCCTTTACTAATACTGGGCCCATGAAGATCTGTATACAGAATATTGACACCTTCGTCCTGTGCACATTGAATCAATTGCAGTAACACAAGATTCCACTCCAATTAACTGATGACGGATCAGTGATGAAATATAATCGGCCTCGGGTTTGACGTACAGATCTTGAAGGCTACGCTTTGAAGTGTCAAGTTAAATTATTATAGGTTGTAAATATTTTTGTTCAGGGGGTTTAGTTCATTGGAATGACATTTTTTGAGAATTTAAAGTTTTAGTAAATTTCTGGTACTGATGTTCTTAAGAAATTTACAGTATTGAACGAGAAGGCAGTTGTTATTTATCATTTAGGTGGACCTAAACAGTATGTTTCTTGGTGTTAGCAACACCACTTGTGTTGGGAAGAAGCATTTTATAGATACTACACCGGAACATAAATCAGGTTAGAATGTTTTTGTAACCTTCATAGACGTGATAAACAAATTGGGGACTTACATAAGAACACAAGAACTTAAGAATGGAGGAAACTGCAGCAGGCGTATTGACCCATACTGGGCAATCCCTTTTACACCCAACCCCTATCGCTCATATATCCGTCCAACCTAGATTTGAAGCTACCCAGCGTATTCGAGTTAATGATGATGTTTAGTAACTTGTTGTACTCATCCACTACTCTATTTCCAAACCAGTGTTTACCTATCTCGCGCCTAAATCTAAATTTGTCTAATTTAAAACCCTTGCTACGAGTTCGTTATTGTTGGATAGTTTAAATACCTTTGTTGTATCACCTTTGTTTAACCTTGACTTCCATTTATGCACCTCGATCATATCGCCCCTCACACTGCTTTCTAGGGATTCGATATCCATTCTGTAGTTCGGTGACCAAAACTGAACTGAATAATCCAAGTGAGGTCTCACAAGCGGAAGATACAGTTTTAGGATAACTTCGCTAATCTTGTAATTTACTCTCCGTCGTATGAACCCAAGTACTTTGTTAATCTTGTTTCGAACAAATAAGCGTTGTTGTCTTGGTTTAAGATTCCTACTTATCATTATCCCAAAATCTTTCTCACAGCCGGGTTTATTTTTCTATATTAACGTTCTTCATCTGATATCTGGTTTCTCTGTTTACATCTCCTATGTTTACATCTCCTAGGCTAAGTACTTTACATTTATCCATATTAAATTTCATGCGCAATTTTTCAGACCCTGTGAAAATAATGTGTAGACCTTCCAGTAGTTTTGCGAAGTCCTCGTCAGATGTAATTACACGCCCTATTTTAGTGTTGTCAGCAAATTTACTCATGTTGCTGTCTACGCCTATATCCATGTCGTTTATGTATATATCATAAATATCAATGGTCCAAGTATTAAGCCTTAGGGTACTCCACTAGTGACCTTACCTCAATCGGATTTAATGCCATTAATGCTGACTCTGTTTCATGTCCTGTAACCACGGCCAAATCCAGTTTAGAAAATCTCCACACTTCTCCACTTTACGTATTAGTCTAAGTATTAATATTGTGTTTGTAATCCCTACTTTATATTCCTGCTTTTATTGTACCACAAAAAAAAACGTTTTATTAGAAAATGTCCTGTAGATAGATAGAAATTACCATTGCAATAAACATATTTGCCGACTTGACATGATACTGACAGCTCTCTCCTCTTGTTCCACCTTAATACAACCTATAGTGTACTGCTTCCCTCCCTTATCATATTTATGTATATCAGCTCCACTGTAATGTGTGTATCTACTTGTAATATAAATGTAAAGAATAAATAAAATTAATAAAAATAACGAAGTGATAATCGTTGTAACATTCTGATATGGTTTTACTACCACCATGTTGTGTACTATTCCAGTTAATACTAATTACTTACTTGAGATAAATGTACAGGATATATCAGATGCCTACAAGAGAGCTCAGGCTCTCAACTGGCTCAGCCATGTTAATATTGTTATTATTACCGATTCTGTATCTGTGTTTTTCTGGCTAAATAAACTGTTTCAATATCAATATCAGTCTTACGTGGGGGACCCTATCGAAGGGTTTGCTAAAGTCGAGGTAAACCACATCGTAATTGTGTCCACCATCCACTGATTCGAAAAAGTTGAAAAGAATGACAATAGATTTGTCAAGCATAAACGTCCACTTGTGAAACCATGCTGGGAATCATTGATCAATTTGTTTCTTTTTTTTTCATTAAAGGTTGAAGATAATGAGTAATGATGAAATTATTAACAGAGGCAATATGAACAAAACAAATACAACATCAATAGTAAGGCTAATAATAATAATCCATAGTCCATACTACAGTATACTACTCTTGAATGTCTTGGTGTCAGTCCCACCGTCCATACATATTGTAACACTACCGTCATCTTGGGCTCGAAAGGAGGATTGGGGGGTCCCTCAGGGCCAGATTACAAACAGGGAGTTGTGCTTGAAGGGGATACACAGAACCCTGGATGTAGGACAGGTGGGGCGGAGTGGAGGCAGGAGGCAGGTAGGGTGGAGGCAGGAGGCACGGTAGAGGTGGGAGGCAAGGTGGAGGTAGGAGGCAGGTGGAGGTGGTAGACAGGTGGAGGTAGGAGGTTGATGGGGGTAGGAGGCAGGTGGAAGGAGACATGAGGAGGTAGGAGGCAGATGGGGGTAGGAGGCAGGTGGAGGTAGGAGGCAGGTGGAGGTAGGAGACAGATGGGGGTAGGAGGCAGATGGAGGTAGGAGGCAGGTGGAGGTAGGAGGCAGGTGGAGGTAGGAGACAGATGGGGGTAGGAGGCAGGTGGAGGTAGGAGACAGATGGGGGTAGGAGGCAGGTGGAGGTAGGAGACAGATGGGGGTAGGAGGCAGATGGAGGTAGGAAGCAAAACAGGGAGGAAACAGGGTGGAGGACGGAGGCAGGTGGAGGACGGAGGCAGGAGGCAGATGGGGGTAGGAGGCAGTTGGAGGTAGGAGGCAGGTGGAGGTAGGAGGCAGTTGGAGGTAGGAGGCAGGTGGAGGTAGGAGGCAGGTGGAGGTAGGAGGCAGGTGGAGGTTGGAGGCAGATCGGGGTAGGAGGCAGGTGGAGGTAGGAGGCAGTTGGAGGTAGGAAGCAAAACAGGCATGATAGAGACTGGAAGTGGCCCATTCATAAACCGCGGGTGTGGTGCTGGTGAAGAACAAGTTTGCCCATGGTGGTGGTGGTGGGCTGGCGTTTGGCATTAGGGGGCCCTGGTGGGTGCGCCGCATTCCCCCCGGCCCTCACCTCACACCGGCCACACATCCACCTCTTTCTCCACAAATTCAACACGCCGCATGTCTGTTTCAATATCAGTACGTTTTCTTAGTAACACGTTCGTCACCTAATCACTGATTTCCCTCCCTCGGGCTCTGCAGCCGGAGGATGAAGTAGATGATGTTAGCATCTAACGTGATTTCGTTTAAACACTGATTTTTTGTGGTAAGGAACTTATACAGGGAATCGAATTTGGGAATGTAATTAACAACATATTTATAAATTTCTAAAGCTTCATATCAGTGGATGGGGTGATCGTTACTTGTGCTGCCAGACGTATGTTGCCAACAGACATAAGAAATATCGCTGGGAGGACCTCTAGAGGACGAGAAGAAGGAACTTGACACCCTCCTTCAGAATGGTCCTGTAATGGCTATACTAGCTTAGAGTTGTAAGGAGAAACATCCAGGTTAACCAGAATGTCAATCTTGGAGTTCATTTGGGAACACATAAGTAGCTATAAGGTTAAGTGAGACCCTGGAATTGACGAAGAATAAACACAAAGACAGTTGGCGTTTTACAGTGTAGAGACATTGTGAAGTTATCAGGTTCATGTTTCTTGTGCAACTGAGGCGAGTGTGATCGTGGTCAGGTGGTGGAGGCGATGTCGTCAGCGGGAGAATTAGCCGAGGTTCTGGGAAGAGTCTCCCACCCCACCCTCCTCATGACCCACCCTCACGGCCAGTGCCTCACCTGCTCTGCCCACCTATGTTCACACCAGGCCATGACCTAGGCTTTTGTGTTATTTTTACCAGGTCATGGCCCAGGCTCCTGTGTCCACTCTACCAGGTCATGGCCCAGGCTCCTGTGTCCACTCTACCAGGTCATGGCCCAGGCTCCTGTGTCCACTCTACCAGGTCATGGCCCAGGTCCCTGTGTCCACTCTACCAGGTCATGGCCCAGGCTCCTGTGTCCACTCTACCAGGTCATGACCCAGGCTCCTGTGTCCACTCTACCAGGTCATGGCCCAGGTCCCTGTGTCCACTCTACCAGGTCATGGCCCAGGCTCCTGTGTCCACTCTACCAGGTCATGACCCAGGCTCCTGTGTCCACTCTACCAAGTCATGACCCAGGCTCCTGTGTCCACTCTACCAGGTCATGGCCCAGGCCTCTGTGTCCACTCTACCAGGTCATGGCCCAGGTTCCTGTGTCCACTCTACCAGGTCATGGCCCAGGTTCCTGTGTCCACTCTACCAGGTCATGGCCCAGGCTCCTGTGTCCACTCTACCAGGTCATGGCCCAGGTCCCTGTGTCCACTCTACCAGGCCATGGCCCAGGCTCCTGTGTCCACTCTACCAGGTCATGACCCAGGCTCCTGTGTCCACTCTACCAGGTCATGGCCCAGGTCCCTGTGTCCACTCTACCAATTCATGACCCAGGCCTCTGTGTCCACTCTACCAGGTCATGGCCCAGGCTCCTGTGTCCACTCTACCAGGTCATGGCCCAGGCTCCTGTGTCCACTCTACCAGGTCATGGCCCAGGTTCCTGTGTCCACTCTACCAGGTCATGGCCCAGGTTCCTGTGTCCACTCTACCAGGTCATGGCCCAGGTTCCTGTGTCCACTCTACCAGGTCATGGCCCAGGTCCCTGTGTCCACTCTACCAGGTCATGACCCAGGCTCCTGTGTCCACTCTACCAAGTCATGACCCAGGCTCCTGTGTCCACTCTACCAGGTCATGGCCCAGGCCTCTGTGTCCACTCTACCAGGTCATGGCCCAGGTTCCTGTGTCCACTCTACCAGGTCATGGCCCAGGTCCCTGTGTCCACTCTACCAGGTCATGACCCAGGCTCCTGTGTCCACTCTACCAAGTCATGACCCAGGCTCCTGTGTCCACTCTACCAGGTCATGGCCCAGGCCTCTGTGTCCACTCTACCAGGTCATGGCCCAGGTTCCTGTGTCCACTCTACCAGGTCATGGCCCAGGTTCCTGTGTCCACTCTACCAGGTCACGACCCAGGCTCCTGTGTCAACTCTACCAGGTCATGACCCAGGCCCCTGTGTCCACTCTACCAGGTCACGACCCAGGCTCCTGTGTCAACTCTACCTGGTCAACAACTGTAATTTTCATTCTGGGCCTTGTTCTGATAATTCAGTTTAAATTTAATAGTTTATAGACTGACGCAGTATAGGTACCAGTATAGTGTTGATGCAAAGATACGAGATGTCACATCACCCTAAACATATAGAATGACACATCAAGTTTGCAGCACTAGCATAATGGATATATGTTTTATCGTACACATATAATTTTTTTATTGATTAGTGTACAGTAATAAGACAACACATTGGGGTGTTCAAGTATTTAACCAGCTATTCGTATAAACCGTACCAGTTAGAACTGTGAGATGGTGGCGTCGTACTTCTGGGTTTATTGTACTGCACTGTAGCTAAATACAATCGTACTTCGACTGTTCGGGGAAATGTGTTGAAAGCCTTAACCAACGAAGGGAAATTACTAGTGATGCGGCGAATTATCATTTAAGCATTTTTTTTTTACAAGCATTAGACGACCCGGGCACAGGTCATTTTATAATGACCCACAACAAGGCCTGGGGGATGGAAATATAATAAAATAATAATAATAATAATAATAATAATAATAATAATAATAATAATAATAATAATCGCTAATAATAATAATAATACTAATACTAATACTAATAATAATAATAATAATAATACAGTAATGATAATAATAATACACTAATAATAATAATAAAAATAATTATAATAATAATAATAATAATAATAATAATAATAATAATAATAATAATAATACAGAGCCAAAAATAAATACAAAAATAAAAGTAAAAATCAAGTGAGTAATGATGTATGTTGTGTTGTCAACGTAAGAGAAACAATTTAGACCCTGCAATTTTGTATAAATGAGGCAGAAAGACAGATCAGCAACCTGGGACTTGGTCACAATCTTTGTGGTGCCATATGGAAGCAGAGTCTACCATTAGACAACACATTATGCTTCCAATATCTTCCCAGGCGATAGCACCTCCCTGTTTGATAGCTTCCTACTACCTACTTACTTATTAGAATGTTCTTCATGCACTTATTTGTTTTCTGGGGCCGCTGAAGTAAAACTAAATTCATCATGTGGAAAGATTAATTCTGCTACGTGCCTTTCAAGGAAATATTCCTCTTACTTTATTACAAACCAGAATGAAAGACATAAGAACATAAGAATGGAGGAAACTGCAGCGGCCTATTGGCCCATACTGGGCAGTCCCGTTTACACCCAACCCCTATTGCTCATATAAGCATCCAACCTGTGTTTGAAGCAATTCAGCGTATTCGAGTTAATGATGATATTTGGTAACTTGTTCCATTCATCCACTACTCTGTTTCCAAACCAGTGTTTACCTATTTCACGCCTAAATCTAAATTTGTCTAATTTAAAACCATTGTTATGAGTTCGCTCCTGGTTGGATAATTTGAGTACCTTTGTAATGTCCCCTTTGTTTAGCCCTGTCTTCCACTTATACACCTCTATCAGGTCGCACCTCGCTCTACGTCTCTCGAGGGAGTGCAAATTAAGATGCTTTAACCTGTCTCTATACTCAAGGTTCCTAATGCCCGGGATTAGTCTTGTCATTCTCCTCTGAATTCTTTCCAAGGATTCTATATCCATTCTGTAATACGGTGACCAGAACTGAACTGCGTAATCCAGGAGTGGTCTCACAAGAGCAAGATACAGTTTTAGGATGACCTCGCTAGTCTTGTAACTAACACTCCTTTGTATGAACCCAAGTACTTTATTAGCCTTGTTACGAGCAAAAACACATTGTTTACTTGGCTTAAGGTTCCTACTTATCATTACTCCTAAATCTCTCTCGCAGTCGGATTTCTCTATGGCATCGTTGTTCATCTGGTATCTGGTTTCCCTGTTTACATCTCCTATACTGAGTACTTTACATTTGTCGACATTGAATTTCATCTGCCAGTTTTCAGACCATTGGAAAAATTTGTTTAGATCTTCCTGTAGTTTTGCCGAGTCCTCGTCAGATTTGATAACACGTCCTATTTTAGTGTCATCAGCAAATTTACTTATGTTGCTGTCTATGCCGATATCTATGTCGTTTATGTATATAATAAACAATAATGGTCCAAGTACTGAGCCTTGGGGAACTCCACTTGTGACGTTGCTCCAATGGGACTTAGTGCCGTTAATGCTCACTGTGTAATTACAGTAAGTGAATACCATATATATTTAGTGAAATAAAAAGGAGAATAAGTTAGCTCACTCCCGCTTAAATTTGATGGCTATACTGCAATTCGTTACCTGCGTGTACCTAGTGTTAGCACTAGGGGCTCAGCTAGGTCTGTGACTAATCTTCCTGGGTAACAAGTTGTTGCTGTCACCAGACCGCAAATCAACATAGCAATTATAGTCTGTTTAATCCAGAACATTTTGAAGAAACTTGAAAAAAATTTCTCTATTTCTCAGTAATATTTCTTATGTTTACTGGAACAAGTTTAAAACTGTAATGTCTGTTTTGTTAATACAATTATCTCTGACCATCGGGATTTTTGCTTCTTAGTAAGTAAATCTAGCACTCTCTGTACCTCTCACAGTCTCACTCCAGAAAGTCAATATATCTATGTACAGGTTATGAACTCTCGCGTCTTCGTCCAGGAGGTACAGGCGAGCGCTCCTAGTAGTTAAGAGGGGTTTGAATAAGCCATTATGAGCGCTAAAAAATATTTTCACATTGTCTAGTTTAGAGATTTCGCTGATTTTAAGAAGGGGTGTGAATACACAATTCACATTAGTTTGGTTTGACCTTGGTCGAAGTGATCTAGCATATACCTAGATCACGCGCACCTACAGTGATTTACTTGCATATATATATATATATATATATATATATATATATATATATATATATATATATTATATATATATATATATATATATATATATATATATATATATATTCGGCTCTCCCCTTCCATTCTTCTCCGCCAAGTCCAACTTTCTACTGGTTTTGTACTCCCAGTGTGCTCCCTCAGCTTCCCCAGGCCGGCAGGTTAGCCGTGGGCAAGGGGCAGGTAGACTGCCGAGGCCCACGCCCGCCCCCAGGCTTCACCAGATGCCAGAACCCAAGCCGCACCCACCATCACCCACACTCCTGCCCACCACTACCTTTCTACTGCGCACCACTACCACCACCCTCCTACCCTCCACTACCCTCCTGCCCACCACTACCACCACCATCCTGCCCACCACTACCACCACATTCTTGCCCTCCACTGACACCAAACACATTCCTGTCCGACACTACTACCCACACTACTACCCACCACCCCCACGATCACCCACACTTCTGACCACCACCATCACCCACACTCCTGACTACCACCACCACCACCATCACCCACACCCCTGCCCACCACCACTACCACCACGACCCACACTTATGACAACCACCACCATCACCCACACACCTACCCACCACCACCATCACCCACACCCCTGCCCACCACCACTACCACCACGACCCACACTTATGACAACCACCATCATCACCCACACTCCTACCCACCACCACCATCACCCACACACCTACCCACCACCACCATCAAAAGAACATTCTGGGCAGTCCCGTTTACACCCAACCCCTATTGCTCATATAAGCATCCAACCTATGTTTGAAGCTATCCAGCGTATTCGAGTTAATGATGATATTTGGTAATTTGTTCCATTCATCCACTACTCTGTCTCCAAACCAGTGTTTACCTATTTCGCGCCTAAATTTAAATTTGTCTAATTTAAAACCATTGTTATGAGTTCGCTTCTGGTTGGATAGTTTGAGTACCTTTGTAATGTCCCCTTTGTTTAGCCCTGACTTCCATTTATACACCTCTATCACCCACACCCCTGCCCACCACCACTACCACCACAACCCACACTTATGACAACCACCATCATCCACACCCCTGCCCACCACCACTACCACCACAACCCACACTTATGACAACCACCATCATCCACACCCCTGCCCACCACCACTACCACCACAACCCACACTTATGACAACCACCATCATCCACACCCCTGCCCACCACCACTACCACCACAACCCACACTTATGACAACCACCATCATCCACACCCCTGCCCACCACCACTACCACCACAACCCACACTTATGACAACCACCATCATCCACACCCCTGCCCACCACCACTACCACCACAACCCACACTTATGACAACCACCATCATCCACACCCCTGCCCACCACCACTACCACCACAACCCACACTTATGACAACCACCATCATCCACACATCTGCCCACCACCACTACCACCACAACCCACACTTCAGACAGTCACCGCCATCACCCACACTCATACCCACCATCACCACAATCACCCACACTCCTGCCCACCACTATCACCCACACTCCTGCCCACCACTATCACCCACACTCCTGCCCACCACTATCACCCACACTCCTGCCCACCACCACCACCACAACACACTTCTGACAACCACCACCATCATCCACACCCCTGCCCACCACCACTACCACCACAACCCACACTTATGACAACCACCATCATCCACACATCTGCCCACCACCACTACCACCACAACCCACACTTCAGACAGTCACCGCCATCACCCACACTCATACCCACCATCACCACAATCACCCACACTCCTGCCCACCACTATCACCCACACTCCTGCCCACCACTATCACCCACACTCCTGCCCACCACCACCACCACAACACACTTCTGACAACCACCACCATCATCCACACCCCTGCCCACCACCACTACCACCACAACCCACACTTATGACAACCACCATCATCCACACATCTGCCCACCACCACTACCACCACAACCCACACTTCAGACAGTCACCGCCATCACCCACACTCATACCCACCATCACCACAATCACCCACACTCCTGCCCACCACTATCACCCACACTCCTGCCCACCACTATCACCCACACTCCTGCCCACCACCACCACCACAACACACTTCTGACAACCACCACCATCATCCACACTCATACCGACCACCACTACATCCACCCACACTCCTGTCCACCCACACCACCACCACCCACACACTTGAACACTACGTCCTCGACTGTGTGAAGACAGAACCTTTTAGGGACAGGTCCAAGCACACTGTGTGTGAAATGGCACAACACTTCATCTCTAATGGCAAGATAGCCGACATATTAAGATTGCATCCACTTTTTCTGCATTTAATAACTACAGTATATCAGTTCCCATGTATAGAACCAAACACACAATGTGCTTAAATACCTCTCACGCAAATGTGAATACATAGTGTGCGGCCAGACATATTGCTTCACACTCCTGTACTCACGCAGTTGCGAATAAATTACCCTCTGTACATAACTAAACAAAGGGTCGACTTTAAATACTCTGTAACATTCAATGCCATAGTATCCTGATCATGGGGGTTAGTTATACGGACCCTTTATGACCTCTGCTCTGTAATCCTTTTGCGCTACCGCTCACAGAATGAGTATGAGGTGCACAATAAACTAGCTACTGTAAGTGGCAAAATAAAAACAAAACAAAAACATTAATCCTGTCCACCACCACTACCACCATCCACACTCCTACCCACAACCACCACCCACTCTCCTATCCACCACCACCACCATCACCCACACTCCTGTCCACCACCACTACCACCATCCACACTCCTACCCACAACCACCACCCACTCTCCTATCCACCACCACCACTACCACCATCACCCACACTTCTGACAACCACTACCACCATCACCCACACTTCTGACAACCACCACCACTACCACCATCACCCACACTTCTGACAACCACCACCACTACCACCATCACCCACACTTCTGTCCACCACCACTACCACCATCACCCACACTTCTGACAACCACCACCACTACCACCATCACCCACACTTCTGTCCACCACCACTACCACCATCACCCACACTTCTGTCCACCACCACCATCACCCACACTTCTGTCCACCACCACTACCACCATCACCCACACTTCTGTCCACCACCACTACCACCATCACCCACACTTCTGACAACCACTACCACCATCACCCACACTTCTGACAACCACCACCACCATCACCCATACCAATGCCTACCACCACCACCATCAGCCTCCCACACTCCTAGCCATCACCACCACCCGCACTTATGCCCATCACCACCACCCACACTCATGCCCATCACCACCACCCACACTCATGCCCATCACCGCCACCCACATTCCTTCCCTCCACCACCACCATCCCCCACACTCCTGCCCACCACCACCACCACCATCCACACTCCTACCCACAACCACCACCCACTCTCCTATCCACCACCACCACTACCACCATCACCCACACCTCTGACAACCATCACCATTATCCACAGTCCTACCTACCACCACCACCACCACCACTATCAGCCACAGTCCTACCTACCACCACCACCACAACCACCACCCACACTCCAGTTCACCACCAACATCACCCACATTCCTGCTTTCCACCAGCACTACTACCACCACCACCCACACTCCTGTTCACCACCAATATCATCTACAGTGTTACCTACAGTACTACCTCCACCACCACCACCCACACCCTTGCCCACCACCACCCTCATTTCTGACAGCCACCATCACCACCACCCATATTCCAGTTCACCACTAACTACCACACTCCTGCCTACTCCTGCCCCACCATCCCCAGGACCGGACGAAATTTTCCCTCGAGTCTTGAAAGAGTGTAGGGAACAGATTAGCGGACCCCTCGTAAATTTATTTGCAAAATCATTAGACACCGGAGTTGTGCCAGACTTGTGGAAACAGGCAAATGTAGTACCCATATTCAAAAAGGGAGACAGAGCATCAGCGTCAAATTACCGGCCGATCAGTTTGACGTCAGTAGTGGGGAAATTTCTTGAATGAATTATAGCAGATAGCATCCGATCGCATCTAGAGAAAAGCAAATTAATCTACGACTCTCAACATGGGTTTACAAAGGGAAAATCTTGTCTAACAAATCTGCTGACGTTTTTTTAGGAAAGTCTTCGAGGTAGTAGATAATGACGAAAATTACGATGTTATTTACTTAGACTTTAGCAAAGCATTTGACAGAGTACCGCATCAGAGGCTTCTGAGAAAAATTAAGGCTCATGGTATCGAGGGGAAAGTTTTAAATTTGATAAAATCATGGCTCACCGATAGAACGCAGAGGGTCAGCGTAGATGGTGTTAAATCTGAGTGGGGCCATGTAACCAGTGGAGTTCCCCAGGGGTCACTACTAGGCCCACTCTTGTTCATAATCTACATAAACGATCTAGATACTGGGATCAGCAGTGACATAAGCAAGTTTGCGGATGACACCAAAATAGGGCGGCAGATTAATTCAGGGCAGGATGCAAATGCATTACAGGAGGATCTAAATAAACTGCAGGGGTGGTCTGAAAAATGGCAAATGAAATTCAACACCAGCAAGTGCAGCGTACTTAATATTGGAAGAACAAATACTGACAATGTATACAGCCTTAACAACATCAACCTAGAGAAGTCGACTTGTGAAAGAGACCTAGGGGTACTTGTAAGCCCGGACCTACGGCCTAGAAAACAGTGCGTTAATGTTCGAAATAAGGCAAACAGAGTATTGGGTTTTATATCTAGAAGTGTAAGTAATAAGAGCGCAGAGGTCTTATTGCAACTATATCTTGCGCTAGTCAGGCCGCACCTCGATTATGCGGTTTAGTTCTGGTGCCCTTATTATAGAATGGATATCAATTCACTAGAGTCGGTGCAGCGAAGAATGACGAAAATGATTCCGGGACTTAGAAACCTTCCATATCAGGATAGGTTAAAGAAACTTAACTTGCATTCCTTAGAAAGACGAAGATTGCAGGGAGATATGATAGAAGTATTTAAGTGGGTGAAAGGAATCAATAAAGGGGATTTTGATAAAGTTCATATAATATCCGAGCAGGATAGGACTCGGAGCAACGGAATTAAGTTGGATAAGTTTAGGTTTAGGAGGGAGATAGGAAGGAACTGGTCACAAATAGGGTGGTGGTCGAGTGGAACAAGCTTAGCAACTTTGTAGTAAGTGCTGGAACTCAGGAAAGTTTGAAGGGGAGGCTAGATAGATTCATGGATGATAGAGAGTGGTAGTAACTCTCGACAGGAGCTGCCATGCATAGGCCAACCGGCCTATTGCAGACTCCTCATTTTCTTATGTTCTTATGTTTTCACTCTCACCCACACTCCTGCCCACCACCACCACCCACACTCCTGCCCACCACCACCACCCACTCTCTTGCCCACCACCATCACCCACACTCTTGCCCACCACCACCTACACTCTTGCCCACTACTACCACCATCACCCTCACCCGCACTCTTACCCACCATCATCACCATCACCCACACCCCTGTCCACCATCACCACAACCTCAGTGATAGACAAGTAAATATTAATGTTCTAGTGTAAAATTTATCTACACTAAAGAGTAAATTGTCAGGTGATAGTGGAAGGTAGTTGTGTGGTGGTAAGTAGTTAGGTGGTAGTGGTGAAGGGTAGTTGTGTGGTGGTAGTGGTGCCTAAAGAACCAACCTGACTGGACAACCATACCCAGTAAGGTCACCCTTATGCGGTCGAAAACACAATCACAGATCAAAACAAAAACAAACTATGTAACCTCTCATGGTCGCTACATGGAATGTTACGACCCTTCTGGATATTGGTACAAATGAGCGTCCTGAAAGAAGAACTGGCCTTGTAGAAAAAGAGCTGGCTAGGTATAACATCGACATAGCAGCCATTAGTGAGTCTCGGCTCCTGGACAAGGGTCGATTCACAGAACGGGGGTCTGGCTATACCTTCTTATGAAAGGGCAAGCCTGCTGCGCAGAGAGAAACCGCATTTATGGAGTTGGCTTTACCATCCGCCATCTCATCCTTCACAGGCTAACTGAAATGCCTATTGGGATCAACGAGTGCCTTTTATGCCGACCTCGACAGAATTGGCAGAGAAGCTGATATTTAGCAGGGAACCACAGGGAGAAATGGACTAGGCAAGTGTAATCCCAAGGGCTTACTGCTCCTCAACAATTCTGCTGCACACACCCTCACTATCACGATTACCTTGCTTAGGGTTCGTGGCAACACCCA
Source organism: Homarus gammarus (assembly GCA_958450375.1). NCBI lineage: Eukaryota > Metazoa > Arthropoda > Malacostraca > Decapoda > Nephropidae > Homarus > Homarus gammarus. Next base: position 95,998 of record CAUDMG010003291.1, on the reverse strand, counting down.
CGATGCAAACACTGGCATCTCATTGACTATGTAATTGTCAGAGAAAGGGTGGCGCCGAGATGTCCTCATCACCCGAGCTCTGCATGGCTTGTCAGAGCCAAGCTCTCACTTCACTTCACCCCAAAAGGGCGAAGGTAACAGGCCTCCAGAAGAGGTTTTAACACTACGCATCTGGAGGATCCAGTGGTAACACATACTTTTAAAGTGCAGCTCGAATATGGGCTGATAAATAACCCGACAACAAACAACCCAAATGCCAGTGCCGAATGGGATATTCTCGACCTTGTCATAACATAAACCTGCAGAGAGATCCTTGGCCAGATTGAAAGAATACACCAGGACTGGTTTGATGAAAATGACCCGGAAATCAATATTCTCGTTGGTCCAGCGCGAACTTTACAATCTAAAGAACGACTGGTTTAAAAATAATTGAATTGAATTGAATTGGATTGAAACAGTTTATTTAGCCAGAAAAACACAGATACATAGTGAATAATAATAACGATATTAACATGGCTGAGCCAGTTGAGAACCTCAGCTCTCCTGTAGGCACCTGATATATACAATACATTTATCTCAAGGAAGTATTATGTAACATTTAGTATCATCTGGAATAGTACAATAGCATGGTGGTAATAAGAACATCTCATAATGTTACCACGGTTATCACTTCAATATTTATTTATTTTATTTTTTTATTATTTTTTATTTATTTTTTATTTATATGATAAGTATATACATAAATTACGGTGGGATTGAAAAACATAAATATAATGGGGAAGCAGTACAACATGGTTTGTACAGTATTAAGGTTGAGTAAGAGGACAGAGCTGTCAGGATAAAACGGTTTTGATGGTACAATAAACGCAGGTACTGTAAATATACCTGTAGTAGGTATTACAAGAAATATTAATACTTAGACAATAGATATTTTTTAAGAGATGATTTAAAGGAAGGGAGGGTAGTCTTTGCTCGGATGGGTGGGGGTAAGTTGTTCAACACCTTCACACCATGATATCTTATGGAGGTCTAGGACTGAGAGGAGCACATGGAGGGTGGTCTTAGTAGCTCTGGGTGCTTTAAGTTGGATCTCTGATTATTCCGGAACTGGAAATAATTATTGTCAAGCAAGTGATTGATAGAGTTGTAAACAAATAGGGCACAGTAGTAGGTGTTAATATCTTCGAATTTTAACATTTTTAATTTAGCAAATTTTTCGTTTGTGTGATCTAGTTTTTTTTTCAAGTAGGTCATTGTCCGTACAACTCTCTTTTGTGCAGTGACCAGGGATTATGTTTTTGAAGAGTCAGAGGCCCCCCATAGTGTGTGACTGTGTATCAGGTGTTGGTAAACAAGATCATGAAAGATTTCTCTCATTGCTGTGAGAGTGAGTGACTGTCGAGTGTGATACATGATACCCCACTGTTTATTGACTTTACTGTGAATGGCTTGTATGTGGTTTCTCCAGTTAAGTTCTCATCAATAATAACTCCGAGGAATTTAGTGTTTTGTGCTCGTTTGTGGACTGCATTGCCAAGGTACAGGGGGTCCAAGTCTGGGGGTAAGTTTGTCCTTCTGTGAAAGATCGTGTAGTGGGTTTTCTCAAGGTTTAAGGTCAGCTTATTACGTATTACCCAGGTCCTGACTTTAGTCAATTCAGTGTTCAGAGTTCTCATCAACGAATGGAGGTCTGAGGTGCTGGCTGAAAGAATGCTATCGTCTGCAAATAAGTTGTATTTTATGAGTGTGCTGATGTGGACTATGTCATTTATGTACAACAAAAACAGTACTGGACCGAGAATGGAACCTTGGGGGACGCCATACAAGATTGGCGAGGAGTCAGATTGGTGATTATTATTTGCAGACATACTGCATCCAGTTGGACAGATATGAGGTAAACCAATTGTGGGACAGGCCTCTAACGCCATAATGTTCAAGCTTTGAAAGGAGGATGGTATGGTCGACAGTATCGAAGGCTTTAGAGAGGTCCAAGGATATACCAACTGTGAACTGAGTGTCATCAGCACAAGATGTGCAAATATTTCAATTCCACTAAAACATTTTATGGGTCAGTCACTCATGGTGCACTGGTGCAGCCCCTCTCCTCTCATCCAACGGTAATTTCCTAATCAAAGACGAAGACGGCACCCTTCAGCACTGGAAAGAGCACTACTATTCACTGCTCAACCGAAACACTAATGTGAATGTCCTGACTACCGAGCAAGTCCCTCAGGATCCAGAGCTGACCCACCTAAGCTATCCTCTATCCCTGGATGAGGTATCTATTGCCATCAAACAGACAAAATATAACAAAGCCTCAGGGCCTGAGGGAATCCCAGCCGAAATGTACAAAGCAGGAGAACCTCTGCTTACCAGCTGTCTCCACTCTCTCCTGGAGAATATATGGGAAAAAGAGAAATCCCCCAAGCTCTTAAAGACGTCTCCGTCGTCAATCTTAATAAGAACAAGGGATACCTGTCAGACTGTGGCAACTACTGTAGGATCTCCCTGCTGTCCATAGCTGGCAAGATTATCGCCCAAGTCCTCCGAAACAGACTTCTTTCTGGGGCGGAAAATTTCCTCCCGGAATCTCAATGTGGCTTTAGACCATAATGTGGCACCACTGCCATGATCTGTGCTGCCCGCCAGGTACAGGAAAAGTGCACAGAACAGCGCCGTGACCTGTACATGGCTTTCATCGACCTAACCAAAGCCTTTGACTCAGTCAACAAGGAAGCACTCTGGCGGACCCTCAGCTGTTATGACTGCCCACCAAAATTCATTGCGATTGTAAGGCAACTCCACGATGGTATGAACGGCAATGGCCTGCACAATGGCACCCAGTCTGAATTCTGCCCCATCCAGACAGGGGTAAAACAAGGATTTATACTGGCACCAACTCTCTTTTCCCTTTTCTTGGCTGCCTACCTTAATCGTGCCAGTGTTGATTTAGCCGGCGGGGTGGACATACAGTAGAGTACCAGATGAAAGATCTTTTCAACATAAGACTACTCCAGGCAAGAACAAAGGTGTCAGCAGTTTTCATTTCTGAACTTCAGTATGCAGACGACCTCACCCTTGTCGCTCATATTGAACGCGACCTACAGGAGATGCTGAACACCTCTGCAGATGTGTAGGGTCACTTCGGCCTTGAGGTGAATGTACGTAAAACTCAGATTCTCTTTCAGCCCGCCCCTGGTTCAGCCAAACCTTCACCATCTATCCAGTTTAACTTTAAGATCCTCTCTAATGTTACCCAATTTCGGTATCTCGGCTCCCACTTGTCCACCACTGCGGACATCGGTGAAGAGATTTAACATCGGATCAGATTTTCATCTCAAACCTTTGGCATACTCTTTAGCTGTACGGAGCTGAAATTATGCCTAAAGTTGAGCATACATCGAGCAGTGGTCCCCCCCAACCTACTATATGGCAGCAAGATATGGGCCACTTAAAGGAGGGCACCTCAAAGCGTTTGAAAACTTTACCAACGTAGTC
>CAUDMG010003291.1:0-90000 GCA_958450375.1 Homarus gammarus | reverse complement strand
GGAGGAGGATAGGTAGGTGGTGGTAGTGGTGGTGGTGGTGGGCGCGCCTGTCGCTGGCCCAGGTGCCTGCCTGTCTGCCAAGGCGGCCGCCCACCCAACATAACCCCCCATACCCCTCACCGTCACCCCCAGCTTCCCTCCTAGCTGCCCACCTGCTCGCCTAAGAATCAGGTATTGGGGTGAAGACAGTGGTAAACATCATGACCTTAAGACCCAGTTACTCGTAGGATGTCTATGAGAATTGGGATGGCGTGGCTGGTGGAGTTAATGATTGTAGTCCTTCCAGTGAATGAATATTACCCAGATGCCGCCCGCCTCCACCCTCCGTGCTGGAGTTGTGCTTGTTAGCAAGTTATTCCATTCTTCTTCTTCTTACCACTTGCTGTTTGTAATAATTGTAAGAACAATGATAAAAGGTTTTGCATTATGTGATAGTTGAGGGCGTGATAATAAGTATTCTTGAGTAGATAGCACTTACGCGTGTGTGTATGAATATTTTAATTTGTGTATCTGTCATTTAATGTCGCAGTGTCTGTACGTGTACGTATAATAACTGAACGCGCGCGCGCGCGTGTGTGTGTGTGCAGGAATGGGCAGGCTCGTTTACCCTGGGGGCAGGTTGGAGAGTGGGGTATGACGCAGGTACACACACACACACACACACACACATGCCTTGAGCCTGATGCCGCCAGAGTCCAGTGTGGCCAGAGAGTGGTGGTAGTGAGGAGCGTGTCAGTGTGCCTCTCATCGTACTGTGATTTTTATCCTTTAAAGTATAATAACCACCTGACAACACCCGGTGTTATACAGTTAGAGAGTGATTAGCAATACTGATATATTTATATAAGAATATATATACAGTATATATAAATATATATTCTTGTGGTAGTGAAACTCAAGGTTAATGCTTACATCATCAACGTAGCCTAACAAGAGGTGTTGAGTCAGGGTGGTGTTATCCCCGGCAGGTTGTGGGTCATCATGTGACACACCCACCAGGAAATTCTAGCACTTGTTGATACGTGCACCAGCAGTCAACACGATATTGATGAAGGTAGGTTTACACATCCGCTGTCCTGTGATGGTATCATTGTGGATGTCACCAGAAATACATTCAAAGATCTGCATATTTCCTGGTGATATGCTAATTTTGAGAGAGAGAGAGAGAGAATGATTGATTCGTAAATTTACTTGTTCAGTAAAAAGGATTAATTTTGTTAAAAGTATCGCCATATTTATTTCTTGGCAGCTCCACCACCATATCGACAACATCACCACCATGTCAACAACACCACCATATCCACAACATCACCACCATGTCCACAACACCACCATGTCCATAACACCACCACCATGTCCACAACACCACCACCATGTCCACAACATCACCACCATGTCAACAACACCACCACCATGTCCACAACACCACCACTGTCCATTACACCACCACCATGTCCAGAATACCACCATGTCCACACCACCACCATGTCCATAACACCACCATGTCCATAACACCACCACCATGTCCACAACACCACCACCATGTCCACAACATCACCACCATGTCAACAACACCACCACCATGTCCACAACACCACCACTGTCCATTACACCACCACCATGTCCAGAACACCACCACCATGTCCAGAACACCACCACCATGTCCACAACACCACCACCATGTCAACAACACCACCACCATGTCCACAACACCACCACTGTCCATTACACCACCACCATGTCCAGAACACCACCATGTCCACACCACCACCATGTCCATAACACCACCATGTCCATAACACCACCACCATGTCCACAACACCACCACCATGTCCACAACACCGCCACCATGTCAACAACACCACCACCATGTCCACAACACCACCACTGTCCATTACACCACCACCATGTCCAGAACACCACCACCATGTCCAGAACACCACCACCATGTCCACAACACCACCACCATGTACACAGCACTACCACCATGTACACAGCACTACCACCATGTCCACAACACTACCATGTGGAACAAGCGTAGCAACTTTGTAGTAAGTGCTGGAACGCTGGAAAGTTTTAAAAGGAAGCTAGATAGATTCATGGATGATAAAGAGTGATAGTAACTCTCGCCAGGAGCTGCCATGCACAGGCCAACCGGCCCATTGCAGACTCCTTATTTTCTTTTGTTCTTATGTCATGTCCACAACATCACCACCATGTCAACAACACCACCACCATGTATATAACACCCCCACCATTTCCACAACACCACCACCGTGTCCACAACAACACTACAAACATGTCCACAACACTACCACTATGTCCACAACACTACCACTATGTCCACAACACCAGCACATCCATGTCCACAACATCACCACCACCACCACCATATTATTAACATCATCACCATATCCACACCACCAACACCATGTCCAGAACACGACAATGTCCAGAACACCAACATGTCCACAACATCACCACCATGTCAACAACATCATCACCTTGCCCACAACATCACCACCATGCCCACAACAGCACCACCACGGCCACTACATCACTACACGATCTTTCACAGAAGGAAAAACTTACCCCCAGACTTGGACCCCCTGTACCTTGGTAATGCAGTCCTAAAATGCGAACAAAATACTAAATTCCTCGGAGTTATTGTTGATGAGAAACTTAATTGGAGAAACCACATACAAGCCATTCACAGTAAAGTCAATAAACAGTGTGGTATCATGTATCACACTCGACAGTCACTCACTCTCACAGCAATGAAAGAAATCTATCATGATCTTGTTTACCAACACCTGATACAGTCACACACTATGGGGGGGAGGGGGGGTGGCTATGGCTCTTCTAAAACACAATCTCTGGTTTCTGCACAAAAGAGAGTTGTACGGACAATGACCTACTTGAAAAAACAGATCACACAAACGAAAAATTTGCTATATTGAAAATGTTAAAATTCGAAGATACTTACTGCTGTGTCCTTTTTGTTTACAAATCTATCAATCACTTGCTTGACAATAATTATTTCCAGTTCCGGAATAATCAGACCCAGAGCTAATAAAACCACCCCCATGTGCTCCTCTCAGTCCCAGACCTCCATAAAATGTCTTGGTGTGAAGGTGTGGATCAACTTACCCCCACCCATCCGAGCAAAGACTACGCTCCCTTCCTTTAAATCATCTCTTAAAAAATATCTATTGTCTAAGTATTAATATTTCTTGTAACACCCACTATATTTACAGTACCTGCTTTTATTGTACCATCAAAACCGTGTTATCGGAAATTATCATGTAAATATTAAAATAGATAAGTAATTACCATTGCAATAAACATAATTGCCAACTAGACATAATCCTGACAGCTCTGTCCTCTTGTTCAACCTTATTACTGTACAACCCATGGTGTACTGCTCACCCATTGTACTTATGTTTTTCATTGCCACTGTAATATATATATATATATATATATATATATATATATATATATATATATATATATATATATATATATATATATATATATAATAAATTAAATAAATAAATAAACATTGAAGTGATAACCGTGGTAACATTATGAGATGTTCTTATTACCACCATGCTATTGTACTATTCCAGATGATATTAAATGTTACATAACACTTCCTTGAGATAAATGTATAGTATATATCAGGTGCCTAAAAGAGAGCTCACGTTCTCAACTGGCTCAGCCATGTTAATATTGTTATTATTATCCACTCTGTATCTGTGTTTTTCTGGCTAAATAAACTGTTCAATTCAATTCAATACAATGACAACAACAATACCACCATGTCAACAACATCACCATCATGCCCACAACACCACCTTCATTTCCACATTACCACCATGTCCACAACATCACCACCATGCCCACAACACCACCTTCCTTTCCACATTACCACCATGTCCACATTACCACCACCATGTCCACAACATCACCACCATGTCCACATCACCAGCACCATGTCCACAACATCACCACCATGTCCACAACATCACCACCATGCCCACAACATCACCACCATGCCCACAACATCACCACCATGTCCACAACATCACCACCATGCCCACAACATCACCACCATGTCCACAACATCACCACCATGCCCACAACACCACCTTCCTTTCCACATTACCACCATGTCCACATTACCACCACCATGTCCACAACATCACCACCATGTCCACATCGCCAGCACCATGTCCACAACATCACCACCACGCCCACAACATCACCACCATGCCCACAACATCACCACCATGTCCACATCACCAGCACCATGTCCACAACATTACCACCATGCCCACAACATCACCACCACGCCCACAACATCACCACCACGCCCACAACATCACCACCACGCCCACAACATCACCACCATCCCCACATCATCACCATGTCCACAACTTCACCACCATGCCCACAACATCACCACCATGCCCAAAACATCACCACCATCCCCACAACATCACCACCATGCCCACATCATCACCATGTCCACAACATCACCACCATGCCCACAACATCACCACCATGCCCACAACATCACCACCATGCCCACAACATCAACACCATGGCCACAACAATACCACCATGCCCACAACATCACCACCATGCCCACCACATCAACACCATGTCCACAACACTACCACCATGCCCACAACATCACCACCATGTGAACAACACTACCAGGAGGGTAGACAACACACACACACACCACAAGAGGGGTAGGAAACACACACACACACTACAGGGAGGGTAAGAAACACACACACCACAAGAGGGGTAGGAAACACACACACACACACCACAAGAGGGGTAGGAAACACACACACACACACCACAAGAGGGGTAGGAAACACACCCACACTACAGGGAGGGTAAGAAACACACACACACACTACAGGGAGGGTAAGAAACACACACACACACTACAGGGAGGGTAGGAAGCACACACACACTACAGGGAGGGTAAGAAACACACACACACACTACAGGGAGGGTAAGAAACACACACACACACCACAAGAGGGGTAGGAAACACACACACACACACACCACAAGAGGGGTAGGAAACACACCCACACTACAGGGAGGGAAAGAAACACACACCCACACACTACAGGGAGGGTAAGAAACACACACACACACCACAAGAGGGGTAGGAAACACACACACACTACAGGGAGGGTAAGAAACACACACACACACTACAGGGAGGGTAAGAAACACACACACACACCACAAGAGGGGTAGGAAACACACACACACACTACAGGGAGGGTAGGAAACACACCCACACTACAGGGAGGGTAAGAAACACACACACACACCACAAGAGGGGTAGGAAACACACACACACTACAGGGAGGGTAGGAAACACACACACACACTACAGGGAGGGTAAGAAACACACACACACTACAGGGAGGGTAAGAAACACACACACACACTACAGGGAGGGTAAGAAACACACACACACTACAAGGAGGGTAAGAAACACACACACACACCACAAGAGGGGTAGGAAACACACACACACACTACAGGGAGGGTAAGAAACACACACACACACTACAGGGAGGGTAGGAAACACACACACACTACAAGAGGGGTAGGAAACACACACACACCACAAGAGGGGCAGGAAACACACACACACACTACAGGGAGGATAAGAAACACACCCACACACCACAAGAGGGGTAGGAAACACACACACACACCACAAGAGGGGTAGGAAACACACACACACACACTACAGGGAGGGTAGGAAACACACACACACACCACAAGAGGGGTAGGAAACACACCCACACTACAGGGAGGGTAAGAAACACACACACACACTACAGGGAGGGTAAGAAACACACACACACACTACAGGGAGGGTAGGAAACACACACACACACTACAGGGAGGGTAAGAAACACACACACACCACAAGAGGGGTAGGAAACACACACACACACTACAGGGAGGGTAAGAAACACACACACACACCACAAGAGGGGTAGGAAACACACACACACACCACAAGAGGGGTAGGAAACACACACACACACACTACAGGGAGGGTAAGAAACACACACACACTACAAGAGGGGTAGGAAACACACACACTACAGGGAGGGTAAGAAACACACACACACACCACAAGAGGGGTAGGAAACACACACACACTACAGGGAGGGTAAGAAACACACACACACACCACAAGAGGGGTAGGAAACACACCCACACACCACAAGAGGGGTAGGAAACACACCCACACTACAGGGAGGGTAAGAAACACACACACACACACACTACAGGGAGGGTAAGAAACACACACACACACACCACAAGAGGGGTAGGAAACACACCCACACTACAGGGAGGGTAGGAAACACACCCACACACACACTACAGGGAGGGTAAGAAACACCCACACACTACAGGGAGGGTAGGAAACACACACACACACACCACAAGAGGGGTAGGAAACACACCCACACACACACTACAGGGAGGGTAAGAAACACACACACACTACAGGGAGGGTAGGAAACACACACACACTACAAGGAGGGTAAGAAACACACACACACACTACAGGGAGGGTAGGAAACACACCCACACCCACACACACACACTACAGGGAGGGTAGGAAACATGTAATAGTTCTTTTGGTATTACATTAATTGTTTTACATAATTTCTGGAGCACTTAAGTGGCAGGGCTGATGTTTTTTTCTTTAATGTAGGAAAATACTTTCTACACAGGTACTTAGTTCGGTTGAGAATATATCGTGAACTCTCTACCAGGGGAAGTGTATTGGGTACACTTATGGAGAACATTTAAGTGAGGTGTTCACTCGTTGAATAGTGAAAAGCGTCTGATCTCTCTCCTGTCTCTGTGACGTGAGGAAGTTGAGGAGGGATTTAGATTAGATTGCTCCCGAGGGGGCTAGTTTATTGGGCACCCCCTTACATCTTGTTCAAAGTGAAGCGCAGAAGCGTTTACAGCGCCCATTCGGGAAGCATGCAGAGTTCATGCTTGCCTTTATGACTCATGCATTAAGGGCGTAAAATCTTGAAGGGTTTTGTCAGCAAGTTACATAAAGTGACAGAATGATGAGTGTGTGGGGGGAAAATTCCCGGTACAATTTATCTGTTTTTGACATAACGTGGCAGGTCCCTAATAATGTCAAGTGCCAGGCCATAGGCATTGACAATACTGAGGGACATACCTTTTAGTGTGATTGTGATGGCGTGTACTTCGGTAGTGTCGGCTTCAAGGGGGGCGTCAAGAGGTTGGTAGGGGACGTCCTTCTTGGTGTAGATACGTAGTCCACTAGCATGTTTGCACGGTGGTCAATTAATGTGGAGAACTGGAGTGGATGGGCCCCAGGTGCCAGCATACCAGAGTGGGACGGGGAACCGGAGGTAGTGTCCTCGGGTCCATGAGCAGGCATGGCTTGCGGTGGGTGGACGGGGGCAGCCGGGCACACCGGGGCAGGCTCGGTAGCATGGACGCCAGCAGTGATGCCAGGCGGCGGTGGAGTAGGCCGTGAGCAAGAGGAGCACACAGGGGGCTACCAGGTTGTGTCAAACCAGAAGAGGGGGATGACTGGGTAGCAGCTGGAGGCAGAGGTAGTCTGTGTAGGTTGGAGATGGCGGTACAGAGTGTATCAAAGAGTCTTTCAATATGGTTGGTAAATTCGTATAAGAGGGATATAATCTGTGTCATGTCTTGGGAGGGGGGTTGTGGGGGGTTGTGGGGGGGCACCGTTGGGAGCACAAGGCCTGACAGCGTCAGAGTTTAGACGGGAACAAGGCCCAGTAGTAGATGAGTTAGGAGACGGCCAGGACTGCTGTATTGCAGCCAGGTGAGGCCAGGCAGGGGCAGGTGTTGTTGAAGAAGGTGTTGCTGGAGACAGAGGGGACACAGAGAGATGCGGCCCGGTAGGCTGGAGGAGGGGTTGAGGTTGACACAGCCTTCAGGGAGGCTTTTCTTATGGGACAAGCGGACATTTGTGCCATTGCCGTGAGTCAGCATTGTGCCAGCCACCACAATTACAACACCTGGGGTCAACAACATAGCCCACACCACCCCTATTGAGGTGGTCTTTGATTTTTGGGGCACAGACGTAGGAGTGATGGTTACGTGAACAGAAGCGACATCTGGGACGATCATGTTGGCAGCAAGCGGTGAAGGTGTCACCCCAATGGGAGCAGATGATACAAAAAGCAGGCCCGAGGTGATAGGGTTCTGCATACAGTGGAGGGAGGACTGGCTGGGCCTCAACAGTGGTTGGGCACTCCCTCCCCTTCCATTTAACTATGACACCTGCTTGTGAGGTATCTTCTCTCGGTAGTGTCGATGTATACTAAGTATACATGAATTAAAGTTACGAGCATCTTGGACTTCAGCGTATAGGGGGAATTGTTTAACTAGGATGTGGCAACATTCCGCTGATGCAGCAGGAGGAGGCACAAGGACAACCCTGTCAATTTCATCAGTACTAAGTGTTTCATAGACCTCAGGTGTCTGACACCTAATAAAGTTACGGTTCTTACCTTTTTTGGAATTGAATGGTGAGTCCATGTTGTCTCCAATACTTTTTTGTCCAATTAAACCGTTCCTCGACGGTTTTCAATGAGCCCTTGGGTAAGTGCAGATTCAGCTTACTTGGTTGGTTGGCAGAAGGGTGGGTGGCAAGGGGAAGCTCGCGTTTGCGTCAAACAGTTTTGGAAGAAATTCAATGTCAAGACAGCTGTTGATTTCTTGGTGGAGGCATGGGGGCAGCTGTCTGTGGCAATGATTCGTCAAGCGTGGCGGCACGTGTTGCAAGGTATCCCAGGTGGGAGGCAGAGTCAACCTGTGACTGGTGAGGTTCAGTCTGTTGCAATGGCAGTGGACCTTACAAGAGAAGCTGCACAGAGTGTTACAGCTGCAGGCTTCTCCGGGACCACCAACGACGACATTATGGATGTGATCAGGGATCCTGAGGTGACTGCCGACGAGATGTTGGTAATGTAAAGGATGCCATCGAGTTTGCAGAGAAACTCAAGCTTGTCCTTTCCAACGACCCTGACGATCACCCCTATGTATTCTTCAATAACCAGCTGTTACAGACTATGGAGCCGTACATCAAGATGTATCACGAAAACATCAATACTAGCCGTCAGCGTAACATCACGGACTTCTTTGCCCGCAGCCCACCACAGCCAGCCCAAGCCAGTGATAGTGACAGTGATGTTGACTTTGAGGAATTTGTCAAGGAGGCCCTCACAACTATGGTGGATAGTGATGGTGAGTCACCCGAGGGCCAGTAATCTGCCCTCTGCCTCGGAACCAGCCCCCATCAACGTACGCCAACCCATCTCTTCTACTAATGTAAGTGTTAAACCTAACCTAACCTTGATTTTTTCTAACCTAACGTAAGTGTTAAACCTTGATTTTTTCTACCCTAACCTAACGTAAGTGTTAAACCTTGATTTTTCTTTTACCTGGTACATTATATTATTCTCTTATTGATATTTCTCTTCTACATTATGTGTGTGTGCATACCATCATAAAATTAAGATAATATTTTTACTACAACGTCCGTATTGTGTCGCAAAAAGTGGAGTTTGGGGGTCTGCCCAGTCTCTATTTCAATTAATCCCATATGTTCTGTTATTTCATTTACGCGTTTCTCGTTTTACACGGGCCTCCACGGGTACAATTGACCGTGTAAATGAAGACCCCACTGTATTTATCTTCCTGTATAATCCTACCCGGTTTTATTATACCTGCCATCATATTTATTAGTTCCTTGAGTGTTATGATAATTTGTTACAGAAAGATTTCTTCTAGGTACACAATAGTTTCTATGAAAACTTTCTGGAAGGAATTGCAAAAGCATGTGCAAGAAGCAAAAGTTTAGCTAAAGCCAACTTTTTTGTAACAAAGTTAGGTACACCTAGGACTTAAACCACGAGGTCTCAGTTGGAGGTGGCCGAGTGGTGTAATAGCACCTTTACATTGTATAAAATTTCACCCAAATGTATAATACCTAAATGTATAATCCCAAATTATTCACTAAGTTATTCAACCATGTCTCAGTTGTTGACATTATACATGGCTGAGGTTGTAGTTCCTTCAGAGGGGGGCGAGGTAAAGTCACTAAGCACAACAGTTTATCTGATGTCATTTCCTCTCCCACACTCTCAGAGGGCAGACCGGGTCAACCAAACCCTAACATCTCGCCCCCTCCTCAACTCAGTCGCGGTCTGACCACGTAAGGGGACAGACGTGTGCCCATTGGTGCTCCTGTCCTCACGCTCATCACACAAAGGCCACCTCAGTCTCTACCTACCCCTTCACCTCGTCATCGTCGCTCTCGCATTCGGCGTCACCCAGGTTACGCAACTCATCCTTGGTGTTAGTACAGTCGTTCAGGAGCTTAAACTTCCTTGCAGAGAATGCAGCCTTAATGTTGCATATCAACTCCTGGTCCATGGGCTGGATTAACAACGTAATGTTGGGAGGAAGGAAGACCACTCTTACGTTGGGGTGACGATCCAACAGTAGGGGCTGGAGATGTTCGGGGTACTTGGTTCTAACTACAGGAGCGAACATAAACACCTGTAGAGTTCTGTAGGTTCTTATTAATGGAAATATACAAGGGTGCGCTTACAAGCGCAGGTAGTCCTTACACTCCTATAGGGTCAACTGACCTCACTCTGACCTCTCGGGCGACATGTGGTAAGTGGTATACTAGCAGCTTCCAGATGTCGCCAGGCACATTTATCTAAGCGTGTGGTGACATGAAACAGGGGCATTGCCACACGCTACTGACTAGAGAAATAATGTGTATATATAGAGTACATACATGGTATACATACAACATACATAATATACATGCAGGGGCGAGTGTCCTGGTGCGTTGTCAAGGAGCAACAAAATGTTGAATGGAACATTCTGTTGCTCGAACAATTTCTTGCCGTCGGGAACGAAACAGTCGTCAAACCAGGAGAGGGACAGAGCAGTGAACATCCACGCCTTACGTACAGTTAGCCAGTGGAGCTTGGTCATGTCCACGCTCTTGTAAGCGTGCGGCTTGCGGGCTGTGTGGATCACCGATAACTTGAGTTTACAGGTACCGGAGGCATTGGTGGTAAACAGGATGGTGATGCGCTCCTGCAATTTCCTGCCTCGACACTTTCTGGCAGACTGGACAATGAAGGTCTTGGAAGGTAGCTTTTTCCAAAACAGACCGGATTCATCCATGTTGAACACCTGGTCGTCGGTGTACTGTCCTTCCTCCATAATGTCACGTAAGAATGGAGGAAAATCACTTGCCGCAACACGGTCAGCACTCGCTCCTTCACCAGCAATGTTAATGTTGGTGATCTTGTTCCTCTTCTTAAACCCTTGCAGCCACCCAGAGGAAGCAGTGAAGGGTTTGGGCTCTGCAATTTCCATCTTACGTGCCACTGTTACGTACAGTTCACGTGTGTAGTCCTGAACTGAGCGCGTGTCCACCGCCATGTTCCGTCTTGCCTGACGTATCAAGTAGCTCACCAGCAAATTCTCCATCTTGAGCAGCACCTTGTTCTGGCAGTACTTCACCATTGAAGCACCTGCAGACTTTGTGATGCTCATGTGTTCTTTTATCTTGGTGGCATCCTACTTGATCGTCCGGATCGTAGATTTGTTCACGCCATTCTGGCGTGCCAAATCAACTTGCCTCGTTCCTTTTTCTTGTACTTAACTTCCTAACTTAGGGCACGTTACATCTTCTTTGGCTTGGAGCGGCTGCGTCCAGGTAATGCAAGGTTTTTCTGTTGTGGTGGGGGTCCAGCGGATGCCATTCTTACGAGATTAGCGGTAACAATAGAACACAGTTTACACGGGGTGACTGGGAAGAGAGCGACTGACGCAGGTGACAGTTTCTCTGTGGTGGCAGAGCATGTCATATTACATTGAACCAATCACAGCTAGCGGGGGAGGGAGGTAAGGCTGCGAGGCCCAATCACAGTCTGATACGTCATATGACGTCACCGATAACACAACAGCGACATACTGCGCAACCTTACTTGCGCCGCTTGACGGGTCCCTTGAATCCAAAATGGCGCGGCGCGTCTGGACCCTCCAGCGACTCGCCGTGTAAATGACCAAATTTACCTCGTAAATCAAGCATTTCAATTCTGGCAAGGCACCGCGTAAATGACCAAATGCGTAAACCAAAACTGCGTAAATCCAGACTCCACTGTATAAAGGAAGAGAATCCTGTGAATCAGGAAACCGTGTTTCAATAATATAAGATAGAAGTTTAAGCTAATCAGATACAATATGAAGATTGCTGAAATTTATATTCAGGGAAAATGGTATGGATACCAGTTTAGAAGTACAGGTAATGTTTGTGACAAATGCAATATGATGGCGAGTAGGCAAGTTTGTGATTGCATTACTTCTAATTTCACAATAGTCTGGTGCTATATGATAAACTTCCACTACTAAATGTTTACCTACATCCTGGCATATGAGTATCACACTGGTTTGATTTGGGAAATAAAAATATTGCACATTATTGACATGTGCGTGAAACACTAACCTATGTGGTATTGGAGTGTAATCACATTGTTGTTGAGCTGTAGAGTCAATGCTTTGTACTATAGCTAATTCACATGTAGCTTCTGCAGCCCGTGTGAAAGCAAAACCATGTCCCGGACACACATGCTAGTGTAAGTACAGTATGTTGACTTCCAATGATTTAGGACTTCACGCTTAGTCACAGCAACTAATGATAAATATTCTGATTCAACTATTAATTCAGTTTGATTGTTCAGAATTAAAAGATCGTCATTCTCTTCAATGAAAATGGTCCCAAGTGCCATGCATCAATTTTTTGGGGTGATTTTAGTGGAATTTGTATTAGTATTTTCTTATGTGTTAATGTTGCCTCTAATAAGGGGTAATAATATTCCACTTATGCTCCTGAAAGATAGAGGTTAGATGATATTTAGTTTCAGCTGTATGTAAAGCGGCAATAAGTTGACCATCTGGCAACAACTGTGCATCAACACGACCTAACCCTGCATTTGCTAGATCAGCTATGAGCCTACTGTTAGTGTGTATGAAAGATTGTACAGAGGCTTCAGCTGCATGCATATATTCTGTAAAGCAGAGTAGCCATTCCAGTGTAGATTCTGACCGTGTGAATCCCTAGACAACGCATGTTAGTTGATTAGTTTCATCAACAATTGCATTCTTGTGAGAGGTCAGAGTTTGTACTGCCTTGTTCTGTTCCCGAGTTTAGCTACGTCTTTGGTGGATGCCATACCAAACAGGGTGTTACTTATTAAACCAACAAAATTAAGCAGACCACGTTTATTATGCCAATGAGAATGTACATTCTTCCAAATGTCTTCAGGAGATATAAGGAGCTTTCCCTCGAAATTATTTACTCGTTTGAGTAGACTATTCATACGGTCGTGCGATGGTCTGTTGGAGTGTTGTAGAGATTGTAAATTGTTGTTGGAGATCTTGCAGAATTTGCATAGCTGTTTCAATGTGGACAGCTATTGACCTCAGGTGCACTGGCATGCGCAATAGATAGTGGAGCTCGTGCTTGACAGTTACGTCTTGTACTACAAGTACTTTGCCTCGTGGGGCAACTAAAGTTCCGGGTTTGTCGATGTTTGCTGGGGATGTGGCTGTTGCTATCGCTCTCCAGACCAACAGGATAACTAATGGTTTTTGTTTGCTGATCATAGTTTTTGATGATATGTATTGTCTTCTGTTATATTTTGTTGAGCAACTATTGTAGTAGAAGTTGGATGTACCGGGTATTTGATTTACATAAGGAGTCCCTACTAAGTGTCTGCTGACTTTTTTTCATTTTATCTATACATGTACATGTATATGTTACATTTGTTGTTGGCTCAACTACTTGGAATTTGTTTCCATGTTCTTTCCCTCTAATCACATACGGCCCTGAGAATTTAGGCGAGAGTTTTGATATGCGTTCTTGCGCTTTTATCATTACTTTGTCTCCTATTTCTAGAGTTATAGGCTTAGCTTTTTGATGTTGCTTGCAGATCATTTCAGCACGTGTGGCTGCTAAGTATTTTCGTACTTTTCCATGGATGCTTGTGAAAACATTGATTTGCTTCTTGGCATAGTCATCCATGTTGTACACAGGGTATGGGGCTCCTGCGAGAAGATCATATGGAAAGCGTTTATCGGTACTGTAAATTATTTAATATGGCGTTTTGCCTGTAAAGCTATTTATAGATTCATTGATGGACACTGCAACTTGTGGAAGCCAGTCCTCCCACGAACTATGCATTGGATTCACCACATGTTGGAGAATCTCAAGAATTTTTCTGTTTGTTCGCTCGAACAACCCATTTGAAGATGGATGGTAGGTGCTTGTGAAGGTTTGTGTGATGTCGTATTGCTGACATATTGCTGTTAAGAGTTGATTCTTAAATTCTGCCTCATTATGTGAGCGTATCACTGTAGGTGTAGAAAAAAGGACAGGTAAGATGAGTGACTAATGCATTAGCCCCTGATTCGGCCAACTTGTTCTGCAATAGTGCAAGTACCAGAAATCTAGAGAAGTGGTCAGCTCAGACAAGTACGTAACTAGAGCCTTGATGGCTTTTTGGTTGTTGCAATAAATCGATCACAACTGTATCCCATGAATGTTCTGACATCGTCTATTCTGGGGGCGCCGGTGGGTAGAGCGGTACCGCTCTTGCCTCGCAAGCGAGATGTCACGGGTTCGATTCCTGGTCCGGTGGAAAGTTGTTCGGACACACTTCCCAGCCTCCCTTGGTCCCTGTTCACCTAGCAGCAAAGTAGGTACCTGCTGTAAATCGAAAGTTGTGAATTCGTATTCAGGGAAAGTTGTTGGAGCTTCCTATAACTTGCTTACCCCGTTAGACATAAACCGAAACCATTGTTTCAATGGGTTTTTGAGTAATTGGTTCCAGCTCACCGAAAATTACATACAAACGAAAAATAAATGTACTAAAGTACAATTACTTTGAGGTGTGCATGTAGAAGACTCCTGGTTGATGATGATGATGGGAATTAGAATGGGGGTGGAGGAGAAGGGAGAAGAGAAGGCATTGAGGTGGAAGAGAAGTCACCCCATGCTGCCATTTCACCCATAAAATTTTTGTTCACTTGGTGTAATTCAAGATTATTTTCTTTAAATCAACACTGCACTGCGCAATATAAATTCAAGATTATTTTCTTTAACTCAACACTGCACTGCGCTATATATTATCAATATGTAAAATATATTTCAAAATGACCAATAATTTGACTGGAAACACAGAAAAAAGCGTTATGTTGAAGAGTCTCAAACAAGATGTTCCTCCTTCCTCTGAACCTGTAAACAAACTGATGCCAAGCTTGGTGTGTTGAGTGGCTGTTTGGTGTGCATAAAACTAGTTTCCTGTACTTCAATTATGTTCAATAATTGTTAAAATGACTAAAAAATTTAATATAAAACCTTCTTGATATTTACTAAAATGGTAAGGAATTTAAGCCCTAGAACCGATTACTGTATTGGCGGACTAATACGACAGCTAGTGAGCAAGCGAAAACATGTTGAGGGGCGCTCTTAAGGAATTTGTTAATCGAGGGATTGCTCGTTAACCGAAGTGAAGAATCTTATGGAAGGAAATTCATTAACCGAAATTTCTTTAACCGAGGCACTCGTTAACCGAGGGATTACTGTATTTGTTTATGGGTCATCCTACTCATTACTGCTTGCGGTATCAGGGCTCTGACACTTAACTTTGGCATGTTCTTGTGACTATGCTGCCTCCAGGCTAGTGATACTTAACTTTGTCTCATTTTTGTGACTACACTGCCCTCAGGCCGGAAGTACTTGTCATCTCTTATGGACATCTCAGTCCTTTAACGTTCGGACCTCACTGTCTTCATGTGTAGGTACTCAAGTCATTTTCCTGGTTGACCCTGTCAGCCCCTTTCATTGCTCCCCCAACAAGCATAAGTTACAGGTCGCAGTATTATGGACTTTGCCGTCCTAACCACTGTTTGTCGTACAAGCCCATCCTCCCCAACCTTGACTTTCTTCACTCAGCCAAGGTGCCATTGGTTGCATGGATTATTTGCTTCTGCTATAATGATTAGGTCACCAGGGCGGATTTTGCGCCATAGTCTGAAATGCCCTTGTCGAGTTCTGAGTTAAGGAAGGTACTCCTTCAGCCAATACCTCCAAGATTGATCTGCCAGATATTGGAACTGCTTCCACCTCTGTGATGTGATTCATCGATTGACCATTCACCTAAAGGGAGACTACCCTTTACCTTGTTGCAAAATATCAGCAGGTGTGAGCCTTCGGTTCATTTGGAGTGTGACACCGGGGTGATTCGCCTTTTGTTAATTGTGGCCTTCACTTCGCAAAACAGTGTTTGTAGACGTTCATCGTCTAAAACTTGTGAGCCCACAATTGCCTGTAAGACCCTTTGTACTGTGCGAATTGTCTTTCCCATACTCCCCCCATATACGAAGCAGCTGGTGGATTGAAGACCCAATCAATATCTGCTTTCAGTAAGGCACCGTTAAGTCTGTCATCTTGCTCTCGGTCTTTCACAGCCATTTTGAGTTCTTTGGCTGCGTTGAGGACGGCATCTGCGTCTAATGAGGCCAGGACCTCTCGGTGAACGGCCCTAATAGTCAGATAAGTAAACAGATATTCTCCCTACCTTAATTATGAAGCGACCAAAAACAGTCCGTTCCAGTGTAAGCAAGGGGTGCCTTTCCAGATGTGACCCGATCTATTGGCAACTCAGCTTGCCTTTGATGCCTACTTCCCCAGTTGTTTCATCATCACACTAAACAGCGTTGTTGATTCTATCAAGCAAGCATCTGCCCTGAGGTATCCAATACCTTTGCCTCACATGCCATCGTGTACTCTTGTCCAGCATGTCCGGCTCGCTCGTCATGCTTTTCCCGTATTATGATTTCGGTGACTTGGTGGTCTCTAGGCAGCAAGATTGGCTCCTCACCACTTCGCCCAAGGCGGGTTCCTTTAATTCTTCCTTCTGACCTGAGCAACATTCGCTCCTCCAAGTATGGTTCCAGTTTATATAGCTTACTCTCCCTGGGCAATTCGCCCTTTATGACACTTGGGATTTCTTTCTCATAAACTTCTTTCTGCACTTAACTTATAATTGTCTCTTCAGCTGACTGTAATTCCTCAGTGCTAAGCCTCTTCAGCTTGAGGCACGGGTCTCTGGTCGTTATGCTTGTTCTGAGCCACCGAATGAACCTCTTAATCCATGCCATCCCTTTCACCAAACAGTACCATGATGAGTATCTGAACCAGTTTGTCCAGGGACCGTTTTGACTGCTCACTCACTGCCAGAGCAACTACAGATCTCTGGTGTGTTTCTCCTTTCAACTCCAGTAAGTTGCTCAGAGCTACTGGCAATTCCTTTCCTTTTGGCATAGTTCTTCTTCCTTCATTAGAAACTCAGGACCTCGTATCCACCGAGATCCTGCAACCAGGTCCAGAGCAGGTAATCCCTTAGTTGCATCATCTGCTGGATTTCGTGATGTGGTAACATGCCTCCACTGGTCGATTCTTGACAAATCTTGAAAACTGCCAATGTCTATGTAGAGGGGTCGGATGGCACGCAGGTGAGGTCCGAGGCGGGTGGGAGTGATAACGTCTGGTGATCCACTCTGCTTGCGTCTCCTTGTACTTGACAAGTTGACCCCAGTCTTACGCTGGCCATTTGTGTGTACACACCACTGTCTGAGGCTTTAACTTTGAGAAGTATGAGTCTCAAATGTTATGAATATCTGAAAACTAAAAAAGGAATTCCTTTGCCGAGTAAAAAAACGCTTACTGAACGAGCAAAGAATTTTGCATTCGAACCTGGCATCTTACACTCTGTGCTGTCACTCATGAAGACAAGGTCTGACACTTTTAGTCCACTTGAAAGGTTTGCTGTGATATCATTATATGAAATGGCCATTGCGAGTGAATGAAGTTACAGTATAACAAAGGTAAGGATATCCTATATAAACCTCATGAGAAATTCCAGGTTGTCATGCAAAGCGGACTGGTAGGCAAATTAATGTTAAGTGAATTAACGCTAAACGAGGGTTACCTATACCTGTACAGTAGTATTAATATAGTTGAAGGGATATCTTTGATAAAAAAATACACCTCAATGAAATACAACATCCCAAGATCTTGTGAAAAAAGCCACAAGCCTGTGTAGGAGTGGCTATTGTTAATGGTTCCCTGTCCTGGCACATAAACAAGACAAATGATGTTGAAAGAGTATGGAAATAGTGAAGAAACTGCTCCAATTGCATCACATAAGCTTGCTATTTGTGGAGTAGGTGATGAAGAAATGTAAGAGCAGATGCATCAACAGCCTCAACAGGTAATTTTTGGCAATTTTTTAAAGATCACCTCTAGGAATTGAAACAAGATAAAATGTGTAGCTATGTGTGCTGTGCCAAAGCAAGACTTCTACTATGCAAGAAGCATTCATGATATTAATTAGAGGATTCAAACAGAAAGTTGATGAAGATGCATCACCTCACTCCTCAGACCACAATGAATATTTTGCCTTTGACAGGAATACATCAGGGAATTCCACAGCAGAAACTCCAGAAATGATGATACTGTACTCACATACCCAATAGATCCAGACACTGACATAAGAAGTTTTCATAACCATCCCCTTATTTAAACTATGTTTATGAAATTCAACACCATGTTGCCTTCATCAGTACCAGTTAGAAAGACTGTTTTCTGTGTTGGGCTGAATCATTTACCTAGAAAAAAGAGTTTGTTGGACAAGCTTTGTGAGAGTCTAGTGGTGATGAAGGCCAACACCCACAATAGTCCTAGTTAGCTGCCATAATTTCTTATGTTTTGTCAAGCTAGTGTTTGAAGTCAGTATTTGCTCTTCTTATTTTGAATTCATTAGATCGTTTAGTTATCAGGAGCATTTTTGGGAGACAATTAAGTCTTGATCTCAATAAAGGATTAAATCAGAGTAAAAGTATATGTACAAGTGATATCTTCATAAGCTTGAACAATTGGTGCTGAGCACTTCAGGGAATGGGAGATTTCCGGGTCATCGAGATGACTCAAAACCAGAAAGAAATCCCCATCCCCAGAATAGTGTTTTCCTCTCACAAATAAAGGCAAATATCACAGCGATCACAAGGTTAAGCAATGATAACGTTGGTTACGCAAGAGAGGGCAGGTGCCAACATGTTGGAACAAAGTGCAGAAATGGAATATGCAGGGTGGCCGTCAGGCGGCTCGCAGGTAGGTAAACTGCCTGGAAAATGGAAAAGCAGTTTCTGCGCATGGTGATCATCTTGGATTTGACCAATGGAGGGAGAGATGTACCTCCCACTGTTTACATTATGCATCAACGAGGTTAGCCTTCCGATAGCTATCATTACCTTGGAATTTGGTTAACATAAAATGCGAGAGGGTGTTGAAACCTCACTAACATTAACATGAATTATTGTAAATTGGGTATACCTGTAATTCTTGATCATAGATCAGCGTAGAGTATCCAAGTTTCATAGATGACTGTCAAAACTACTGGTAGCTACTGTATTCTGTTGAGGGATGACCATCTAATCCATTTTGTAAAGTGGCACCTGGTTTTAGTTTAGAATTGCTAGCTGCTTATTAGATGAGAAAGCTAGATTGTTGTTGGGGAGTCTGTAAGATTTGATTCCATATATGCTACATCAGTATATTAAGGTAGGATTAACTCCTCTTTTGGATACAATTTCAAATCAATATTTGGAACATATAGAGCTATGTCCTCATGGCTTCAAATTGCAAGTCTCTTAGTAGAATGCATTACACCATAAACAGAGGATGGATGGAATCCTATTTTATGGCTGAGCCCGATATTACAAAATTCATCAACCCTCATCCCTCTTCATGAATATCTGAAAAGCCTGCTGGGGCTAAATAGGGATTGATGACTTAAATCTAGTGCTGTACAGTGTAGCAAAACTAGCTGAGGGAAGAGGAATTTGCCTGCTTGTGTGATATCACAACTCATTGCCTTCTTCAGATGTTGACTGTTGCTCTTTGGGATTTAGTTTGATGGGAAGCTGCAAATGAATTCACGAATTACTATCTTCAATAAATGTCAAAGGGTCTCCTGTTAAATCCTATAAATTTAATATGCTCAAGTCATTTAGTTCCAGCCCCTGAAATGGGATTTCAGGATCATTCCTCTATTTTGTAGTCTCTTGTAAATTTTGTGTGATGTCAAAAGACTTATTATTTTGAGGTAACATTTTAACTTTATTAATTCATATTTTATTTGTTTTCAGTGTGTAGTTTTTTAATAAATCTTATTACTTTTTTCAGGCCTATGAACCAATGAGGTGACAAATATGGGGACATTCCAGAAGTTCTGCCTTAGGTGGAACAACCATACAACAAACTTGTTAGGAACTTTAGGCCACATTCTTACTTCTGAGCAACACTCCGATGTCACATTATGCTGTCAAGGTAATTAGTAATATAATTGTGCTATAACAGTTATGCTTTATTTAATAAACTTTGACAGTGGAAGTTAATCATTTTGGAAGAAAAACAAATTACCATACATGCATCGGTATATGTTGATTTTGTACCCAATAGACAAAATATGACAGTCTTGTTAAACAGAAATGGGGCTTTTGTCAAACAAATATTTGTCTATGGAAAATATTTTATGTATACTGTACTAAGTTGGTACCCAATAAGCTGTTATCCACAAAAGGGAATGACAGTATAACAATGTGATTAGCCATAAGTACTTGCAAGTAAATTTATTAAATTCGATAAGTAGCTTTAAGTGATATACACTCCTGACAAGAATTACAGGTGGACCAGCAATGGAAAGAGGTTTTAGAAAACAGTGAAACCGAATTTTTATTGAGTTAGAATTGAAGAAACCATAATCCTTTCATATTATTGACAGCGAGGCAAATCTCTCTCTCTCTCTCACTGGCCAGTGATGAAAGTTACATCATCCAAATCTTGTTGCCTCAGCTAAATTTGATCTGTTTTTGACTGACAGTGAGTTTGGACTTTTTGGTTTAATAAAGCTGCAGGATCAACAACAGCAAGTTCTATACAAACATTTGTTGGCTGTGCACAATATGAGAGTTTGTGGCTGTGGGAGGAGGTCTGGAAACTGTTAGGCTCTTCGCAGCTTAACCTGCATCATTGGCCATTGAGAGGAATAAATATACCTGTATATATTTATACTGATAAATCACTTACTTGTGGCTCAGGAACTAGGTATACAGCATCTCCCTGCTTGTGCCACTTTTTCCACCCCTGATCATAACTTCAGCATAGAGGAAAATTGCATTCTTTTATCTTGAACCATATTTCATGATATCTGTACAGGTATGAAGCTGGTTTACCAAATTATGGAATGAAAACAGAAATGCAGTGATTTCTTCGTTAGCCAGAACGATTGGTGCAGAGCACTTCCGGGAAAGAAAGATTTCCGGGTAATGAGACGACTCTCTCAAAACTGGGAAAAAAATCCCTCATCCCTGGAATTTTCTGGAATTTTCCAGGTAATCGAAAAATATTCTTGGAAGTTCCAGAAATTGCGCATTACATTATCTCTTGAACCCAGAAAAATATCCCCCATCTCCAGAATTTTCTTGAATTTTCTGGGTTAGCAGAAAAATTTTCTCAGAATTTCCCGAAAATACCCCTGATTTTCATCTCTCAAACCCAGAATAAAAATCTCCCATCCCTGGAATTATATGGTCACCGGAAAAAAAATTCTGGAAAATTCTGGCTTTGGGAATGATTTTCTGAGAAAATTTAAATTCCGGCCATCGGAGAGTTCTGGGTTTCAGGGATTACAGCTAATGGAGATATTACTTTACATATTCACCAAACCCCAGTGATTCAGTGTTTATTATTCTGTTTTTTGCCAGTATATAAAGTTGTCCTCAAATAATTTCACGTTATTCGTACAGCTTTGCCACCTCAAAGAAAATTTTCAAACAGAAACACTTTAAAATTTATTAAAATAGCATGAAATATAGTACGGTCTCTCCTCGACTTACGACGGGGATCTGTCCCAACGACCAGGTCGTAAGTCGAATTGGTCGTAAGTCGAAAAGGCGAAAATAATACAGTATTACCCCGCTTTACGCGGTTTCACTTTACGCGATTTCTCATATACGCGGTGCCTCGCCAGAACCGAACTTTCACTTTCCGCGGTTCATCTACCCATATACGCGTGAAGTATAATTTTTTTTTTTTTTATTTAGCTCATAAAATTCATACACATTACCCGGCCAGAATATAATTTAGATTGCTGGAATTCTTACAATTTGATGATCATTTTGAATATAAACATAATAGATTTTGCATTAGACATACAAATTTTAGATCTAATGTTTACTCTGAGTAAATATGTTATCTTTTGTGCAAAATATATGACATTTATATTAAAAATGTTCCTGGTCTTACAAGGAATCCAGCAATGTCAATTGCTGATACACAGAATAGGTAACACTTTTAAGTTCAGTATTTATAGAAAACCTACTAATGTGTGTTCATACATTCATTATTATTCTGCCCACCATAATAAAGTCAAACAGTCAGTATTTTCAACAATGTTTTTACGTGCCTTGAGAATTTGCAGTCCGGAATTCATCGATGAGGAATACAAATATATATATAATATTGGCTCAAACCTTAAATACCCTAGATCTTTCATAGACAAATGCCTAAACATTACTAAGAAAACTTTTTATAGAACTGATCCCAAGCCCACCCATGACCATAAGAATATCTTAATATTACCATTCCACAAAAATTTCTCACACATTCCTTCACAACTAAAAACCTGGAACGTCAATGTGGCATTTAAAAACTCATGCACTGTTAAACAAATGTTAATCAAGAACTCCCCCAACAACACAATTGGTTGCATTTATAAAGTTCCTTGCAAGGAATGTAATATGTTTTACTTAGGCCAGACAGGTAAAGATCTTGCAACTAGAATTAAACAACACAAATACAGTGTTAGGACAGGCCAGGAATCCAATGCTCTGTTTGTTCATTTGAGGGATAACAAGCATTGCATTGACTGGGATAATGCCTCCTCAATATTACCATGGAATTCAATTGATAGTAGGAACATCATAGAATCTAGTCTTATTAAACATACCGAAGCATTCAACATGAATTTGAGTAACGGCATGTACAAGCTGGACAATTTTGTAATTAAGAAGATTTGTGACCAGGTGAGAAGGCCGGGTCACCTGGCCATCTGACCTGACCACCAACCGTTGTGTGCTATTTAAAGATTAGTAGGGTCATTACCTAATACCTGACCATTGTGGACCTGGTCTCACCCTCCTCTGTATATACAGTATACACCTCTAGTCTGTACTCACCCCTGAAGATGTGAATTACACGAAAGCGCTTGGGAACTTCGTGTTTTCTTCTTTCCTTGTGGTTATCAGCATATACCTAGATCACGCGCAGTTTTAGTCCATATAACACGCGGACTTTGAACATATAATCAACGACCTCACCAGCATGGAATCGAACCCTCGACCTACTGGGTGGGACTAGGGAACGCTTACCTGCTAGGCCACAAGGACACTAAAAGCAGTTCTAGACTCTGTTATATTTCACACAAAGCCTGTTCATCGAGCTGATGGCGCCGTGAACCTCATTGGGAAACTGCCCGTGCCTCTTATGTGGTGTCAGTAGCATTTTACCGAATCCAGCTGGTATGAAACGCGAGGTACATATGTATACTTCAGTTTTAGTCCATATAACACGCAGACTTTGAACATATAATCAACGACCTCACCAGCATGGAATCGAACCCTCGACCTACTGGGTGGGACTAGGGAACGCTTACCAGCTAGGCTACTGACACCACATATATATATATATATATATATATACAAGTAAATCACTGTAGGTGAATGTGATCCATGTATATACTGATAACCACAGGGCAAGAAGAAAATACGAAGTTCTTTAGCGCTTTCGTGTACTTCACATCTTCAGGGGGGGGTACAGACTAAGGAGAAGTACATAACAAGGCATATATATACAGAAGAAGAGGGTGAGATCAAGTCCACAATGGTCAGGTCACTAGGTAGTGACCCTACTAATCTTCAAAAGCACCGCAGCAGTCGGTAGTCAGGTCAGAGGGTAAGATGACCCAACCTTCTCACCTGGTTACAAATCTTCTTAATTACGAAATTATCCAGTTTGTACATACCATTACTCAAATTCATGTTGACGGATTTGGTATGTTTAATGAGACTGGATTCTATAATGTTCCTGCTGTCAATTGAATTACAAGGTAATATTGAGGAGGCATTATCCCAGTCAATGCAATGCTTATTATCCCTTATTATCCCATTTCCGTGATGTTCATCGTGTCCGCTCCTCTATAACACGTGTGCCTCTGATTTGAACTGAGTAATAAGAGCTGCAATCCACTGAGTTGGCAATACAGGTGGGTGCTGTTGGAGCAAACAAGATCTGCGACATCCATCCTGCATTGGGTGCCTGGGGATATCAGGGATTGTCACATCTCTGGGAGACTGCTTTGGCCTGCCTCCATATTGGCCACAAATGGCTGACTCATTTTTTTTTAATGGAGAGGGCACCCCTCCTCATTGTGATGACTGTCTGGTCCCACTGAATGTTCGACACCTTCTGGTTGAGTGTTCCAGTCTCAGGGATCTTCATAGTAAGCACCTCTCCCAATGCCGTGGGGGGATGGTCTTAGCATGGGAAGGTATTGGTAGCATAATGTATTGTCTAATGGTAGACCCTGCTGCCGTATGGCATCACAAAAATTGTGACCAAGTCCCAGGTTGCTGATCTGACTTTCTGCCTCATTTACACACAATTGCAGGGTTTATGTTGTTTCTCTTACTTTGACAACACAACATACATACCCTGTAGTATATCGTTTCTCACTATTGATCCTTTTTTCTATTTTTTTATTTATTTATGGTCTTTTATTATTAATATTAATATTATTATCATGATCATTATTATTACATTATACAGTACAGGTATTATATTTTTATTTAATTTTTATTTTTTTATAAATTTTTGTTAATTATTATTATTATTATTATTATTATTATTATTATTATTTGTATTATTATTATAATCTTCATCTTTTTGCCTGCAGGCCCTGATGTGGGTCACTGACCTGTGCCCTGGTGGGTTAATCCTGTAAAAAAAAAAAAAAAGTTTTTATGAAAGTATTATGCTAGTCTTTGTTTGTTTTATACCTTGCATAATTTGATTTTAGCCTTCTCAGCTTTAATTTTAATTCGACGACCGTAACAAATGTTACCAAAGCAGTTTTGGAAATGTTTTGTTTATTTTTCTGCCTCTCAAACCTAACTATAGTAAGTTTTTTCTAAGCTGAGAAAAGATGCCCCGCCCCCTTCTCATGACTTACAGCTGATTGGCGGTTTCAAATCTGTCCGATTTCGTCCTGAAGTAATGATGTATTTCTAAATGAGTTTATTCATAATCGCTGGGATGACCGTTTCTGACGAGAAAGATATTTAGCTAAATTATATAAAGATACATACATTCATTATTTTAAACTTAGGTATGTAGGAAGTTTATCAGAAATATTATACATGAATTAACTGTTAAACTCCGGTAGCAAATTCACACTTTCAGAGGATGCATTTAATTTATACTTATTTTTACCCACAATAAGGCATACTAAGACAAATTACTTATCAGTAATACAACATTAAGCAAAAACTTACATTTTAAAACATCAGAATCACATTGAAATATTTACATGGCCAGTAGCAGAGGCGGGAAAGATGACTGCGAACATAATTTTTTTTTTTGTACTGTACATTAATACTCTTATCCATACTCTAGCTTTTGTCAATTCTTTTCAGGGGAGGTGTGGCGACTACACAAACTGGTGTTATGTGCATCCAGCAGTCACTTTGAAAAGCTGCTTGGTGCACTACCCCCAGGCAACTCCCCTATTGTTGTGTTAGATGGTCCACATCCACAAGATGTGGCTTCTCTCATACACTTCATTTACCATGGTGAGGTTAATGTTGACCAGGAGAACCTTGCATCTCTACTTAGGACAGCAGAAAGCCTCAAGATTAAAGGGTTAGCAGAAGTGTCCTCTGTAACTAGTGGTGGTGAACATAAGAGTCACTGTGATGGTGAGAGCCAAAGACATCACAACAGAGGCAGGTCAAGACCAGGCAGTTGCCATTCTGCTCCTGTTTATACTCTAGGAAACGAGTATCCTGTGGGGATGTATGGCCTTGTTCCACAAAGTATATCACCACATACCCAAGTACCTGATCCTTTAGAACGTGACCCATCACCTCTCAACTTATCGTTCAGTGGCTCTTTAAAAAATATTCATGATGAGACTCCTCAGGAAAGACAGGAAAGACGTAATCGTCTAGATGACCTCCTTTATGCTGCTACTGAACGTAGTAAAAAGGAAGAGAGAAGGGAAGCTCGTCGTGAAGCACGTGAGGCTGCTTTGCGCGAAGCTGCTGCAATACGTGAGGCTTCGGTGATGCTAACACAAGATCAGGCCGTACTCCCTCCTGTAGCAAAACGTGCCAGAACTACTGATTCATCTCGAAACACTACCCTTCCTGCCCATCCGGCATTTCACATTCCTTTAATGAACTTAACCCTACCTTCTAATGCATCCACTTCCCTTGTAACATCACAAAGTATCTCATCCACACAAACCTCTCATCCTCCAGAAGCTATACCTTTAACTGAAAATGCAGCTGTAATTTTACAGAAACAAGATGTTCAACAAGAACAGGTTAATAATCATCAAGAAGTTGAGGCAAATACCAGAAAATCTCCTGTGAAGACTGAAAATATTGAGGTGTCTAGGTAAGAGTTATTGTAAAGTAAAAGATTCAGAATTTTTCTTTAAATGTAGCAATACACAGATATTGATTTCAGTCATCCATCCCAGAAAGTGCTATAATATGAAAATTAAAGTGCAATAACATGCCTTCATTCTTAGTGATGATGCATTTCTTTGGTCATATTCATATTCAATATTACTTGATAATATACAGTGCAGTACTTCACATGTTTATATTGTGACAATAATGGGTTAGGTTAGGTTAGGTAATGAATCCTATATGCATATATATAATTGCATTATATGGTATATGTGCCTCATGTTAGCTTGCAACACTGCATGCTAATTCACCTCATACTTAGTACTGTAATTTCTGCCCCCTTTGGGTCTTCTGATCACAATCTTATTTCTATTAAATCAAACTGAGCATGTCCACCTCCCCTACCCTCTCTAAATGCCAACTATGGCACTATCGGAGGGTAAACTGGCAATCCTTGTGAGAATTCTTCTCTGACTTTCCTTGGGATGAGTGTTGCTTTTCCACTCGGGATGCCTCGGTATGTGCTGACAGCATTGCTGGGGTTATACTCGGTGGTATGAGTGGATTTATCCCATCTTCTACCAAAACTTTCACTTTACAATCAGTGTTTGATCGCTCCCGTTCTCTTGCATGTAGGGAGAGAGATAGGGTGTATCAAGTTATGAAATTATTTCCTTCTCCTGTTACACACTCCTCTTTCATTACTTCTAGGAATTGCTGTAAGGTTATTCTTCGTGGGGCCAAGCAGAATTTTATAAAAAGAAAGACTGCTGACCTGACTAACTCTTCTTCTAGTAAATCCTTCTGGTCCTTCACCAAAAACATCTGTAATAGCTTCTTCACTCCGTCTTTTCCTCATCTCTTCTGACCTGATAACTCTATAGCCGACTCCCCCCCTGATAAAGCCAATCTCTTTGGCACCTTCTGCTCTAACTCCACCTTAGACGATTCCAACTCTATCCCTCCTACTCCTGCTCCTCCTACTTTCCTATAATCTCCACTCAAAGGGTTGCTGGTGTATTATCCAGGTTGGATGTAAGTAAGGTGCATGGACTAGACAGAATACACCCTCGTGTTCTGAGGGAGTGTGCTGAAATTCTGGCCCCTGTACTTGCTCGCCTCTTTTGCCTTTTCCTCAAAACCCAAACTTTTCCTTCTTCTTGGAAGCATGCCTTGGTTCAGCCCATTCCGAAGAAGGGTGATCATTCTAATCCCTCTAACTATCGCCCCATTGCCCTCACTTCATCTCTCTTTAAGATTTTCGAAACTATCTTAAACTCTCATTTTCTCCATCACCTTGAACGCCTTTCTCTTTGTCGGATCACCAGTATGGCTTTCGCCAGGCGAGATCTACTGGTGATCTGCTCTCCTACTGCACCATCTTTGGTCATCTTCTCTTGGTTGATTATGGGAAATTTTCGTTGTGGCCCTCAACATCTCCAAAGCATGTGACAGGGTATGGCACAAGTCTTTGCTTTCTAAGCTTCCTTCCTATGGTTTCTCTCCCCCACTTTGTTCTCTAATTTCTAGCTTCCTTGAGAACCGATGCATGACAGTTGTTGTCGAGGGATCTAACTCTCGCTCTTTCTCTACCAATAGTGGTGTCCTACAGGGTTCTGTTCTTTCACCTCCTCTCTTCCTTCTTTTTATCAATGATTTACTTCACACTACGACTAATTCTATCTATTTATCTTGTTTATTTTTAAGGTATTCCACATCCTCATTAAATATTTGAGAGAAGTCTTATTAATAGCAAGTAATTCATACTTGACATTGATAGTAGCTACTGTATCATATGAACAATTTAATATTAATTTGTATTTACCAAAGCAACTCACAAGTAGTTTATGTTTAACTTACATGGTAGCCTAAACAATAAACAAAAAATTTGTGCATCACAGCTTGAAGGTCAGGAGAGTTAGTTGACTGCTGAAGTGCTTTGGAAAGACCCCATTGACACCCTTTTCTGGGAATGCATGAAAAAGAATACATAACATAAAATATAATTTGAATACTGTATTTGACACACAAGGATACCTATATTATTTATATTAATTTTTTGGATATGCACATAAAAATTATCCTGAGGACGGGCGTAGCATGTGTCTCAAGTGCCCGGGAGCCACTATCGCCCCACCCTTATTTCCGCTCCCAAGTTTACATTCTCAGTAGATAGATGGACAGATAGATAATACACAGACTAACGGGGACCGGTGGTAGAAGCGGTACAGTTCTTGCCTCGCAAGCGAGATGTCACGAGTACGATTCCCAGGCCGGTGGAAGTTGTTTGGACTTACTTCCTAGCCCCCATTAGTCCCTGTTCACCTAGCAGTAAAGTAGGTACCTGTTGTAAGTCGAAAGTTGCAAATTCGTATTCTGGGAGTTGTTGGAGCTTCCAATAACTTGATGACATAAACCACTGACTCTTCAGGCTTCTACGCCCTTAACTCATGAGACATAAAGGCAAGCATGAACTTAGCATGCTTCCCTGTTGGGCGCTGTAAATGCTTCTGCACTTCACCTTACACAAGGATGTGGGGGGGTGCCCAATAAATAATAATAATAAAAAAAACACAGACAAACATGAAAAAATACTAATTATCTGTTGGCCATAATTACAGTTGATTATTGAGATCATTTTCTAACCCTTGGGATACAGTCTCTCTCCTAAGTTAATGAAATAGTCTGATGTAAGCCACATTAATATGGATAAGTGATTGCGGTCATCTAAGGGTGTAATACAGGGTGTAATACAGGCATATGGTGCACAAAAACTGACAACTACAACTTATTAAAAGAAAAACTTGTCTATATTTCATTGAACTTGACAACTAGTACAAACTGTGTGTACATAAACCTTCATATCAAATGAAACTAAATAGGAATCCCTATTCAAAATACTGTATACTATACCATATTTTATGGCATAATAGATGCACGGCCATATAAGATGTACCCCCTATTTTAGCAGGGAGTATTTAGGAAAATCCTGTCTCCATAGTTTTCTTAATGCAAGATATACAGTACCAGTAATTGTGAAGAATAAATAAAAATAATGCCAATAAATAAGTTTAAGACAGTTGCCATTTGCATATACCCAGTACTGTACTGTACATCTCTACTCCCTGTTTTCAATAGCAACGCTCCTCCCCCGCCACCAACCACCTAGCCATCCTCTCGCTTCCCCACTTAGCCAGCTAACTTGTGTGCAAAGAAATGGATATCCCTTTTATGTGTTATGTG
Organism: Homarus gammarus; assembly: GCA_958450375.1. Taxonomy (NCBI): domain Eukaryota; kingdom Metazoa; phylum Arthropoda; class Malacostraca; order Decapoda; family Nephropidae; genus Homarus; species Homarus gammarus. Next base: position 59,766 of record CAUDMG010003291.1, on the reverse strand, counting down.
TTTGCCTTTAGGACAATTATTTATTTTACTTTTTTCACAATATGTATGCAGGATGGTGTGTGCATGTGGTTCAGTAAAAATAAATGAAGAAAGTTACATATATCTACTCGAAAATACGAGTTGAAAAACAACAGCTTGGCCCAATAGCCTGGGTTCAGAGACAAGTCTAACCTGGCTACAATGCTGCCAGCGATGTTAACAGATGTAAATGTGAAAAGAAAGTGATCGGTAAATCTTCATTTGTATCAGGTATTTGTAGATTGAGAAATAAATGTTGCAGGTATAGCATTAATAGATTGTAATGCTTTTATGAGTTCAGAAATGGTTACTGCTTACCTACCTTTGAAGAGTTGGGTATCTGCCATATGGATGTTAATCATCTCAGGTTATCATCATCAGTACAGTACAGAGTAGTTATTCTTCTACCTTTTATATTTACAATAATTATTTTTAATTAGTTGAAAATAATAATGTGTTTTAGTAAGATTATCATATTTTTTATTCTGGAGATGGGTTAGGTAGAATTTAGCCTACTGGAGACAGTAACGGAACGGGGGATTTATTAGCTTGCGGGAGATGGCCACTTCACATGTACTGTAGGACGCAGGCTGATATTTTTTAGCCATTTTTCAGACAAAAAAGTACATCTTATGTGCCATAAAATACATTAATTCTAGTGAACTTCATCACTGTATTAGGTTCATGCTAGGAGTCTGCATCTTTAAAAAATAAACTTGTCTTTATTTAAATGAAAAAACATGTACTTAATAAAGTCATTATTAGCTACACATCAAGCTATATAAAGTTATATATGAAAAATATGCACTACAATGATTTCAGCAAATATTGAAAATAGGCTAATGCTAATAGACCACATCTTAAGCTATACTGAATAAGTTACAAATAAACTTTACTGTGCTTTGATTTCACCGAACTTATCTATGATGCCGTCAGCATCAACACTCACTTGAAATGTTTTCTCAATAGAAAGTAGGGAGAGGTTTGAAAGACAGTCCTGTTTCATAGATGATCTTAGGTGGTTTTTAATTATTTTTTGCCTGCTAAATGTTAATTCAAAAGAAGCCACTGAGACAACCACAGATAGCATCTAAACAAGAGCTATGCGAAGATCAAAGAAAACATCTTTACCGTACATGATAATGACGTCTGCAAGTTCTCTAGTATTTATTGGTACTGCAATATGACTGTCTTGGTGATTCATAAGCAGCAGGCTGCAGTCCATTGCATCCTGATAGAATGATTTTGCCACAACATCAGATGAATAAAAGCTTGCAAAATTTGAGCAATACAGGTATTCTTTTAACAGAGTTGGATCAAGACTAGAGCTGAATATATAATTCATGTTTAGCAAATTTCCAAATCTATGATAAAAATCACGCAATCAGGTACACCTACTAACAATTTCCTCCCTCAATTTGTTAGTTACCTTTGACTTCACAGAACTTAGTTCTTGCTGCAGAGAAAAGCCCACATCTTCTACATTTTCTTCAGGCACACTTTTCTTCTTTCTGATTTTATGCCATTTTTATTTCATAGTCCTCTGCAACTTGTAGACAAGCTGCAACAGCCTCTTCAACTAATCCTTCTTGGTTGTCTTCCATAAATATGCAAAGATTTTCCATGTCACTTGCAATTTCTTTAATATTCATCTGTGGATCTTGGAGTCTTTTTGTACATCATTCACTCTCTCAAGTATCTTACTCCAAAATTGAAGCAGAACTACAAAGGGATAAGTCAAGAGACTGTTTTTCAAGCAATCAGCATTGCTTCTCGTTTCCTTATTCTCTAGATTTGCAAAGGCTCCAGGAACATCCAATTTTTCATGCAGTCCACTATTTCAAATATTCTTCTATGTATTCCATAAGCTTAGCTGTATAATTTTCTTTGTAATAAGAAGATGAAGATTAAAGTTAGTAGATACATTTCTTTCAAAGAAGGAAATGGTAAAATTACCCAATTCTAGGCTGGCATCATTTTACAACAGTCAGGTACTGGATGCAATTTGAGTTACTTGACACCCCCATGGGACACACACACACACACACACACACACACCCAGAGAAATATATGTGCAAATAATAGACAAGTTACTTTTTCTTCTTTAAAAGTTGCCTGATTCATTCTCAAGGTTTATGGTTAGTACAACTTCACCTGTATTTGTTCCTTGGTATAAGATATCATCCAATATACACACACATCCTTTGTAACACTATTATGCTTATTTTTCCTAAGTTTTTATTTAGAGTGAATTTAACAAAGAAGATGCATTAAAAAAAGGCACCATTATTCTAATTAAACTAAGTTTCATACTATGATCACAAAAAAATGCTTAATAATGTTACTGATAATAATAATGCTTACCTTCAAGGGTAAATACAGTATGATGGTACACCACAGTAAACACACAAAATCATCTGGACGGCTCCCCACCCAAGGCCTGTGCCCATGGGCCATGGCGTCCTACTGCCCCCTCCCTTGCTATGCCCCTGCCTAAGGAAATTTAAAAACTACATTGTTTGTCATCGATCATATTTTTGGTTTTGTCACATTTACAAATGTGAGACTAACTCAACTTTTATCCTCTTCACCACTGATCGGCTCATTAGCCGCTTGGGCGATCGGTCACGTCTCTGTTACTTTTCTTTTTCAAGACAGCTAATGTGATGGGGCTAACTCAAGACAGCAATCATGGTAGGGCTAACTCCTGACAGCAATCATGGTAGGGCTAACTCCTGACAGCAATCATGGTAGGGCTAACTCCTGACAGCAATCATGGTAGGGCTAACTCAAGACAGCTAATGTGATGGGGCTAACTCAAGACTGTTAATATGGTGAAGCTAATTGAAGACAGCTAACATGGTGGAGCTAACTTAAGACAGCTACCTCGGTAGGGCTAAACCAAGGCAGCTACCTTGGTAGGGCTAATCCATATAATGTACTGCACACCTTCATTCAGTCATTGCTATTACTGGGTATTTTGTTTCCTCATCTTGAATTGCTCTTGCTTACTTCTACCTATTATCACCCTTATGAATACTGTATTGTGTTAAAATAACCCTATTCTTTTTATAATTCTTTTTATGTATCATTATGTAATTCAAGTGGATTCTGCTTGACTCATGTGATACATTTGGCACTTGCTTCACTTATGTGATACAAGTGGCACCAGCTATAACCAATATACAGAATTCTCCAAGATGTCCAGTGCTTTACCGAGACCTTAAACATTTGACTGTTACTCCAAGGCCTTCAACACTTGAGGGTGGGGGGGGTGACTATAAATTATATACATTACATTGACACAATTTTTCACAGGTACTAATGTTCCTGGACCCTGATCCTAAGTCAGAACAGTGTTAGTTCCATAGTTTAGGTTAGGTTAAAGCACACCCTCTCCCATACAAAACAACAGTAATATCCCATACATAACAAATAATGTAAATACTGTAAATAAAGTGATGTTAAACAATATAGAAAATTGAGAATAATGTAAAAAATGGGATTTGAATTACAAATTTTTGATGAATGCATTGGGATCCCGTTCATAAGTGTGGGTGTTCATAAGTCGGATGGTCGTAACTCTGGACTGCCTGTACTCTTATAATTATACACTTTATAAACTAAGTGCCTGGCCATTTTTTGCAGTGATATCACAATCATGGAAGATGTAGCAGTGAACAGTGATGAAAGTGACACTCAGAGTGCACCAGAGACTCCCAGTGATGTAAGCAGTGCCCCTACCAGCCAAGGCATAACCCCAACTACAACTACCACGGCAACACAAGTACCTAGTTCTGCAGTCCTTGATGAGGTTAACTCAGCATCATCATGTAGGGCCCCACTGGTTGCAAACAACACTATAAATTGCACAAATGGTCCTTCTGTTACACCCCCATCAGAACCAAGTGAAGAAAAGGTGACCCCATATTTTCACAGTATCCTGCAACAAGTAGCTGAAGGGGGTTCTGGAGGGGAACAGGCATCCTCTAATGCTCAAAGAGTAACTATCAACATGAGAACTTTTAAGGTATGTTTATTCCACCCACAGTGGGGTGTGCCCTTTATATTTATTAAATAGATTAATTGTATATTTAATAGCAGGACATAATTTTCAGTTATGACCTGCAACCCTTCACTAAGCAATTAGTCTGTTTCCCCTTCTGTAAGCGTTATCATTAAAAGAAAAGAAAGAGCGAAGATTTGCTATCATAAAATAAGCTTCTGTAGTCTCAACACACTGGTGAAATGTCATTGGACAGCAAGTGAGAACTTGAATAGCATTGGATTAGGGTGTGCACAAGAGCACACATTTTCCTTTGCTCTTAGTTTTTGAGTGCAACTCAGTCATCGTCAGTCATTAGAACAAGACACACACTCTGTGTAGTTATGGTGGTGCCTTGCATTAATATACTGTATTTAATTTACTTATTTGTTAATTAATAAGATACTTGCACAATATTTACACTTTCGTCGTCACCTGAAAATTATTTAACGAGCCTGTCACAAGACCACTTTTGAGCCTGCAGAATGACCAGAAATTGCGGAGATATTTTTTTCCCGAGCACTATTTGTGGCTAAGATATTGTCAAATATTTATTCAAATGATGTCTTCCTATGTACCCACATCACTGCATCAGTCAATATAAAATGCACATGACAAGAATGAGTAAATAGAGTTACAGAATAAAAAAATAAAAATAAGCGGTGGTTAGGCGTGCAGTGGCTGAAATGCAATGGCATACCGTGGTTGCACTGATAAGGCATGCAGAACACCCACATAAATCAGTTATCAAATCAAATTTCAAGTAGGATATGGCCTTTCTCTAAATAAGGGTTGTCAAGCTTTTATAAACACCTAAGAAACTATATTAAAATTAAAATATCTTACCTCAAATCATTTTGCAGTCAAAAAATATTTACTTAAATTAAAATTCAGCTGTCCGAGGATTATTTTTCTCTGTAAACGTGCACGAACTGAAACATTTTCTTCTCAGTTCACTTAACACATCATCGTCACTTAATTTTTCACATTCTTGATCATTCATGGTTTAAACAGGGGCAGTTTACTATCACTAATTAGTTACTGAACATATCACCAGTCTATTGACTAGACCACCAGGCTATACTGCCTATTTCCCACTGTTTATGTTTGGCTAGTTGCCATTTAATTAAAAATCTAAATTACGGCTTCACTTAGTTTCTAAATTTATATCAGCGGCATCTGACAAAATATCTATTATGAATCATTAAAAATGGGTGCAAAAATACTTACGGCAAAAGAATATTAATCTTTCAGTGTGATCTACAGTAATTTAGAAACAAATGTCTAGTTAAAAAAAATGACGAGGCATCATGCACACCTTGCCTCTCAGACAAGATAGGTTTTGGCATAGACACGACAATGGCATTATGAATACGTATCAAATAAGCACAATATTAATTATAATTCACCATACCCACATGCATCCCTTAACTGCACTGTATTTCACTATCACTTATTATTTTTCCAAGCTAGGTCTATATATTATGACATGCTTTTGTATGGTATACCGGTATGCAACTGTATTGTAAGTAGCCATTTCTCCAACGTCTCATATATTAAAAAATATTTCACTATTTCATTACAATTATTTTACTGCACATCACTTTACCACTTCATAATAATAAATATTCAGTTGGAAAGTGATAAATATATTGAGAAAGCTGTGATAAGGCCATGGTGGCCATTTTTACATCTCGCCTGGGGCCTACACACCCGCCGCTTAGGAAGCCGATGCACACTGGCAACTGGTGCAATAATACCTGGCTTACTGCACCAAGACATGTTGCCACTTACGGGTAGCCTTAAGACTTGGTTCGACCTAGGTGAGAAGCATGACAAAGTGGCTTTAAAATTTGAAGTAATTTGACCAGAAACTTTTCGAGAAAATGAAAAAATGCTGTACTGGCGTGTCTGATGAAGAGGCAAAAGTTTCATTTACATTAAATCAGAACAACACATGCATTTCTGATTGCAAGACTGTTCATGTCTCAGTGTATATATTTTAGTACAAATATGTCAGGTAAATGTTCTATTCAGTTTTCTTAGTGTACATATGTATGTATGTATGTATGTATATATATATATATATATATATATATATATATATATATATATATATATATATATATATATATATATATATATATATATATATATATATATATATGCTGATAACCACCAGGAAAGAAGAAAACACGAAGTTCCCAAGCGCTTTCGTGTAATTCACATCTTCAGGGGTGAGTACAGACTAGCAGACTAGTCTGTACAGACTAGTCTGTACTCACCCCTGAAGATGTGAATTACACGAAAGCGCTTGGGAACTTCGTGTTTTCTTCTTTCCTTGTGGTTATCAGCATATACCTAGATCACGCGCACCTACAGTGATTTACTTGCATATATATATATATATATATATATATATATATATATATATATATATATATATATATATATATATATACACAGTCAACCCTCGCTTTACCCGGTCCCACATTACGCGTTTCCACGTTTACGCGGTACCCTGCCGAAACCGGAACGCTCACTTTCCGCGGTGCGTGTACCCTTTTACGCAGAGAGCGGCTGGCGAGCCGCGCCATTTTTGGGTCCAAACTCCCGCCATCTCTCCCGCCATCCGCCATGTTGTGTAAGCGGAGCGAGTAGGTTGCACAGTGCGAGTCTTTGTTGCGTTATCAGTGACTTCATATGACGTATCGGACTGTAATTGGGCCATGCATCCTTACCTCCCTCCGCTGCTAGCTGTGATTGGTTTAAAGTAATATGACGTGTCCACCCGCGGGAGGGAGGGAGGAAAGACGACGCTTGACCTAGCCGTGGCAGTTTCATCCCTCCAGGCTACACCATGTATACGTGATTCCATTGTTCTGTAAAATGGCTTCCGCAGGACCACCGCCCCCAGAGAGAAACCTTTCCTTACCTGGACCCAGCTGCCCTAAGTCAAAGAAGACATGATGTTCCTTAAGCTACGAAATTAAGTATAAGATCATACAAGAGTTGGAGAAAGGAACAAGACAGGTTCATCTCGCGCGCCAGCATGGTCTTAACGAGTCTACGATCAGGACAATTAAGAAGGATGCAGCCAAGATAAGGGAGCACATGAACATCACAAAATCTACAGGTGCTTCTATGATCAAGTATTTCCACAACCAGGTGCTTCTCAAGACGGAAAAATTACTTGTGAGCTACTTGGTGCGTCAGGCACGATGGAACATAGCGGTGGACACGCTCTCAGTTAAGGAGTACGCACGTGAACTGTATGCTGCAGTGTCACGAAAGATGGGAATTACAGAGCCCAAACCCTTTAATGCTTCCTCTGGGTGGTTACAGAGGTTTAAGAAGAGGAACAAGATCACCAATATCAACATTGGTGGTAAAGAAGCTAGTGCTGACCGTGTTGCGGCTAGGGAATTTCCTCCATTTTTACGTGAGATTATGGAGGAAGGACAGTACACCGACGACCAGGTGTTTAACATGGACGAATCTGGTCTTTTTTGGAAAAAGCTACCTTCCAAGACCTTCGTTGTGAAGAATGCCAGCAAGTGTTGGGGCCGGAAGTTGTAGAAGGAGTGCATCACCGTCCTGTTTACCACCAATGCCTCCGGTACCTGTAAGCTCAAGTTATCGGTGATCCACACAGCACGCAAGCCGCACGCCTACAAGAGCATGGACAAATGACCAAGCTAAATGTCCACTGGGTGGCTGTCCCTCTCCTGGTTTGATGACTGTTTCGTTCCCGATGTGAAGAAATTCTGTGAGCAACAGAATGTGCCATTCAAGATTTTGTTGCTGCTGGACAACGCACCAGGACACTCGCCCCTACTGTTAGATCATCACCCCAACGTAAAAGTGGTCTTCCTTCCTCCCAACACTACGTCTATATTACAGCCCATGGACCAAGAGTTCATCTGTAATGTAAAAGCTGCATTCTCTATTAAAAAATTCAAGCTCCTGAACGACTACACCAACACCAGGGAAGAGTTGCGTAACCTGAGTGACACCACCACCGATAGCAAGAGCGAAGACGACGAGGATCAACAGTTGGCAGAGCAACAAGTACTTTTAAAACAATTCTGGAGAATATTCAACATCAAGAAAGCTGTGGACTTCTTCGTGGAGGCATGGGATCAGCTGTCTGTAGCAACTGTTCGTCACGCATGGAGACATGTGTTGCAAGGCATTCCGGCCTTTAGGCAGAGTCAATCTGTGACTGGTGAGGTTCAGACTGTTGCAGTAGCAGTGGACCTTGCCAGAGAAGCTGCGCAGAGTGTTACAGCTGCAGGCTTCTCCGAGACCACCAAGACGACATCCTGGAGGTGATAAGGGATCCTGATGTGACTACCGACGAGATGGTAGATGATGATGACGTCAGTGAAGAGGCAGGTGGTGCACAGTATTACAGCTGAAGGCTTCTCCGAATGCTCACATTCCGCGGTGCGTGTACCCCTTTACGCGGAGAGCGGCTGGCGAGCCGCGCCATTTTTGGATGCAAACCTCCCGCCATCCGCCATGTTGTGTAAGCGGCGCGAGCAGGGTGCGCACAAGGTCGCCCAGTCATTAAAACATTACCCAGTTCTTCACCCGCCACCCACCACAGCTGGCCCAAGTCAGTGATAGTGATAATTATAGTGAGGATATGGACTTATATGGACTTTGAGGGGTTTGACAAAGAGGCCCTGCAAGCCTCTGTGGTGGATAGTGATACAATTGATACAAGTGATACAGGTGAGGGCCAATAATCTGTCCTCTGCCTCAGAACCAACTCCCATCCTCGTGTGCCCAGCCATCTTTTCTACTAATGTAAATGTTAAAAAACCTAATATTATTGATATTTCTCTTAATTATTAATTGTGTGTGCATACCATCATAAAGTTAAGATGAAATTTTTACTACAACATAGTTGTGTGTCGTCAAAAAGTAGAGTTTGGGGGTCAGCCCGGTCTCTATGTCAATTAATCCCATATGTTATGTTGTTCACTTTACGCATTTCTCACTTTCCGCGGTACCCTGTGGGTTGAATTAACCGCGTAAAATGAGAGTTGACTATGTGTGTGTGTGTGTGTGTGTATATATATATATATATATATATATATATATATAATATATATATATATATATATATATATATATATATATATATATATATATATATATAAGGTCACTAGTTTCATGGGCGCCATCCCGCCTGCCAACACACCATACAGGCGTCAGTCTTTGTGTCTTTTCAGTGGAGGCAACATCTTGCTTGAGACTCTCTTCAGCTAAATGCTTTTTCTTTGTTTGCAAGCAAATTATTGGTCATTTTGAAATTTATCAGGTAGTAGGTAATAGGCAGCTACCAAACAGGGAGGTACTACTATCTGAGAAGATATTGGAAGCATAATGTGTTGTCTAATGGTAGACCCTGCTGCCGTATGGCATCACAAAAATTGTGACCAAGTCCCAGGTTGCTGATCTGACTTTCTGCCTCATTTACACACAATTGCCGGGTCTCAATTGTTTCTCTTACTTTGACAACACAACATACATATATTGTTTCTCACTTTTCAGCTTTGTTTTCTTAATTTGTTGTATTTCTTTATTATTATTATTATTATTATTATTATTATTATTATTATATTTTTGCCCCCCAGGCCCCGATGTGGGTCAGTGACCTGTGCCCGGGTGGGCTAATCCCCGTAAAAAAAAAAAAAAAAAAATATATATGTATATATATAAATATATATATATATATATATATATATATATGTATATATATATATCTATATATATATACGTGGTCCCTCGGTTAACGAGATTTCTGTTAACGAGTTACCTTCCATAAGATTCTTAACTTCGGTTAACGAGCAATCCCTCGATTAACGAGTTTCTTACGAGCCGACCTGAATATGATTTCCCTTGCATTTGGCGGTCCACCAGCTGTAGTATTTGTCCGCCAATACAGTAATTGGTTCTAGGGCTTAAATTCCTTACCATTTTAGTAAATATCAAGAAGTTTACACTAATCAATAATTTTAAAAGTTTAATATTATTTTTTTTAGTCATTTTAACAATTATGGAACATAATTGAAGCTAAGGTCACTAGTTTCATGGGCACCATCCCGCCTGCCAACACACCATACAGGCATCAGTCTTTGTGTCTTTTCAGTGGAGGTAACATCTTACTTGAGACTCTCTTCAACTAAACGCCTTTTTCTTTGTTTGCAAGCAAATTATTGGTCATTTTGAAATTTATTGTACATATTGACAATATATAATGCAGTGCAGTGTTGATTTAAAGAAAATAATCTTGAATTACACCAAGAGAACTAAAATTTTATGGGTGAAATGGCGCCATGGGGTGACTTCTCTTCCACCCCAATGCCTTCTCTTCTCCCTTCTCCTCCACCCCCATTCTAATTCCCATCATCATCATCCAGGAGCCTTCTACATACACACCTCAAAGTAAGTGAACTTTTCTACCCTTTTTGTTGAATTTAGGCAATTTTCGGTGAGCTGGAACCAATTACCCAAAAGCCCATTGAAACAATGGTTTCGGTTAACGAGTTTTTCGGTTAACGAGCAACCTTCTAGAACGGATTGTGCTCGTTAACCGAGGGACCACTGTGTATATATATATATATATATATATATATATATATATATATATATATATATATATATATATATATATATATATATATATATATAGTAGTACTCCATTTTTCCAACACAATACCTATGTTGTAGTAAAAATAACATCTAAATTTTATGATGGTATGCTCACACAATTAATATTTAAAAGAAATACAGTCGCCAGGTTAATGTCCATTCAAATAATGGACTCAATTGGCGCCCCCCCCCCCCCCCCTTCCCAGCTCACTGGCCCCTACCTCTCTGAGAAATGATTGGGTGAAACACTAGATTTTAACGTTTAGTAATAAATAATACCTCAGACTAAAGTTAGGATAATATAATTGACATTTCTGGATTCCTTGCAGGTCAGGGAATATTTTGAATGTAAACGTCATATATTTTGCACAAAAGATAAAATATTTGCTTTGTGTAAACCAAATTATTACATTAGATCTAAAATTTGTATGTCTAATGCAAAATCCATGATGTTTATATTCAAAATGATCATCATATTGTAAGAATTCCAGCAATATAAATTATATTCTGGCCGGGTAATTTGTATGAATTTTATGAGCTAAATAAAAAAAAAAAAAAATTATACTTCACGCATATATATGCCTTGTTATGTATTTCTCCTTAGTCTGTACTCACCCCTGAAGATGTGAATTACACGAAAGCGCTTGGGAACTTTGTGTTTTCTTTTTCCTTGTGGTTATCAGCATATACCTGGATCACGCACACCTACAGTGATTTCCTTGCATATATATATATATATATATATATATATATATATATATATATATATATATATATATATACACACAGCTAGACCCCGACTTACGACTGCTTCAACTTACAACCGTCGGGACTTACGATCGCCGCAGTCGTGACCATTTTTTTTTTTCAATATTTATTTATTTTTTTTTTTTTCAAATGACACGCATTTTCCATACCGAAACGTTTCCAGTTAATGTAGTCTCCTTGTATAATTAGAAAAATATGGGGGCCCCATGTGCATTAAGCTGACTACATTAAAGGTAAGTGCTCAGTCACACTGTATCCATTCCTCATTATTTATTACTTTTACTGTACTGTATTTCATTGTAGATTTTTTATTAATTTTTTTTTTTTTCAAATGACACGCATTTTCTATACCGAAACGCTTCCAGTTAATGTAGTCTCCATGTATAATTAGAAAATTATTGGGGCGCCATGTGCATTCAGGTGACTACATTAAAGGTAAGTGCTCAGTCACGCTGTGACCATTCCTTATTATTTATTACTTTCACTGTACTGTATCCATTCCTCATTATTTATTACTTTTACTGTATTGTATTTCATTGTAGATTTTTTATTAAAAAAAAAAAAAAAAAAAAAAAAAATATTTTTTTTTATCTATGCCGGACTTACGACCATTCGGACGTACGACCTGGATTTGGGTCCCTAACCCCGTTGTAAGTCGGGGTCTAGCTGTATATATCTAATCAACAACCTCACTATCCAGGACTAGAACCCTCGACCTACTGCGTGGGACCAGGGAACGCTACCGACCATGTCTTTGTGGCATGGTCGGTAGCGTACCCTGGTCCCACGCAGTAGGTCGAGGGTTCGAGTCCTGGCTGGTGAGATTGATGATTATATTTTCAAAGTCCGCGTGTTATATGGACTAAAAATTAAATATATATATATATATATATATATATATATATATATATATATATATATATATTATATATATATATATATATATATATATATATATATATATAATCAACACCTCAACCCGCCAGGATTCGAACCCACGGCCCACAAGCCTATGACTGTGACCGGGGAACGCTAACCGCTGGACCACCAGGATACAAAAGCAGTCCTAGACTTTGTTATAGTTCACACAAAGCCTGTTCAACGAGCTTATGGCGCCGTGAACCTCTAATGGGGACCACCCGTACCACGTAGGTGGTCAGAGTAACGTTTTACCAAATCCGGCTTTGAAACACGAGGATCCATATATATTTTATTAGGCCAATAAAGCACGCGGACTTCTACATACAATCAACACCTCAACCCGCCAGGATTCGAACCCACGTGCTTTATTGGGCTAATGAAATATATATTTATATATAAATATATATATATATATATATATATATATATATATATATATATATATATATATATATATACAGTCATGCGCTGGTTAACACATCCAATCGCATATATGTCCGTGGCCCCCCCCCCCCCCCCCAAAAAAAAAAACACGTGACGCCTGCTGGACCACCACTCCACGACCCCTTGACGGAGACACGATGATCCTCCCCATACTGGTCAGATATTATGTGTTAAAGAAATATGCTTCCTTACTTAGGCTTTAATAAGCATTTGCCTTTAGGTGAAATGTTAACCTATATCTATTAAGGATAAAATCTTTCTCCTACAAATTGACAATAACACATTTGCTGTAATCAGACATATCTAGTTGCCTCAACAATTGCAAGTTGCAATTGGGGTAGCAATTTCAAAATCTGTGGCATTACTAAAAATAGTAAAGTTTCTGGTGCACTCTAAGATTAAGAGAGAAAACGGAGGACTCAGGCGTCCTGATGTGAGAGAAAACAGACTCGTATGACGGGGGACCACTTTACTGCATTTTTTAGTTTGTATGTAATTTTTGGTGAGCTGGAACCAATTACCCAAAATCCCATTGAAACAATGGTTTCGGTTAATGAAATTTTCGGTTAACAAACGACCTTCTGGAACAAATTCTGTTCGTTAACCGAGGGACCTCTGTATGTTAACTAAATTTCAGAATGATCACTAATTTTAATATAAAAAATGCAGAAATATTCAAGAGACCAACTTTCTTGATATTTACAATAAACCCTTGGTTTATGCGGTTCTCGTTTACGCATTTCCACATAAATTAAACTGCGTAAAGCGGGGTATTACTGTATTCAAAATATTCCTGGTCTTGCAAGGAATCCAGCAATGTCAATTATATTATCCTTACTTTAGTCTGAGGTATTATTTATTACTAAAAATGTAAATACCGTATACTGTCTTAACCCAAACATTTCTCTGGTAGGGAAGAGGGGTGGGGGGTAGGGAGGGAGGGAAGGAACCAGCGGGAAGAGGGGTAGAGCTGGAGGTGGGGTATTTTGATTGACAGATAGTGTCTGGGTGAAGTATAATTTTTTATTTGCTGAAGATATTTGTTTTAGCTCATAAAATTCATAAAAATTACCCGGCCAGAATATAATTTACATTGCTGGAATTCTTACAATATGATCATTTTAAATATAAACATCATGGATTTTGCATTAGACATACAAATTTTAGATCTAGTATATGAATTTTGTTTACACAGAGCAAATATGTTATCTTTTGTGCAAAATATATGACGTGTATATTCAAAATATTCCTGGTCTTGCAAGGAATCCAGCAATGTCAATTATGTTATCCTAACTTTAGTCTGAGGTATTATTATTACTATACCTTAAAATCTAGTGTTTTCACCCAAACATTTTTCAGAGAGGGAGGAGCCAGCGAGCATGGGAAAGGGGGGGGGGGGGAGTTGAGTCCATTATTTGAATGGACACTAACCTGGTGACTGTATTTCTCTTAAATATTAAGTGTGTGTGCATACCATCATAAAATTAAGTTGTTATTTTTACTACAACATACTGTAGGTATTGTGTCGGTATTGTGTCGGAAAAAGTGGAGTTTGGGAGTCGGCCCAGTCTCTATTTCAATCAATCCCATATGTTCTGTTATTCCATTTACGCATTTCTCGTTTTACGCGAACCTCCGCTGGTTCAATTGACTGCGTAAATCGGAGTATTACTGTACTTCACTGGAAACGAATGTAAACATAGAACCAATTACTGTATTGGCGGACTAGCTGATCAACTGATGCGCACAACAAAACGCGTTTGTCGTAAGGATTTCGTTAATCGAAGTTTTGTTCCTTATGGTAGCTAATTTGTAAACCAAAATTTTGTTAATGGAACCGTTCGTTAACCGAGGAACCACTGTATTTAAAATAATTTAAAATTAAAAAAATCTCGTAGCTTTGTGTGCCCTTCCAATAGCCACTCTCACATTATCAAAGTTATTTACGGATATTTGGCAAGTAAATGGACAGTTAAATGCCCCCCTCTCATGTGCTTGCTCGAGGTCATTCCGACATGTATCAACAACTTCTAGTAAAATATCATAGAAAATAAACTAGAAAGATAATTTACTTCTGTTTTCTCTGATACTATTTGGCATGCTACTGAGATGTGCAGGGAGGAAGGAGGTGCTGCACTAACATTCAATTAAGGGAAGTCAGTACACTCAACTGTCGAAGTGGTCAAACATACTATTCATTGCTTGCCGCAGCCCTTGACCCCAGCTCGCTTACTCAAAATACCGGTAGGTTTTTCTTGTATAATTTTTAGAAAATTCTCCACTATTTATGGGTCGATTTTAAAAAATAAGGTCTCATTTGAAAGGGCAAAAAATACAAAGAATTTAGTGGTGATACTTGAAAGCAATTTGTCATGCCCATGGAATGGAATGGAGCTATTGAGGTCGTTCCCAATATTATGTGACTTAATTCTGAAGCTTAACACCCCACAACCTGCATCTGCTGCTTGTGAGCAATTGTTTAGTCATGTTGGGCTTATTATTTATTATTTAATTAATTTACACCCCCAGGGGACAAGAAGACTAGTCAGAAGACCATGCGGTCAGAGTACTGTACTCGTGTCTTGCAGGACACACTATGACTTGTGATACAGGTCGTACCTCTCTAGTCCGGCAACCTCGGGACCTGACCGGTGCCGGACCATGGAAATTCACCCTTTTCCTGGATAGATAGTGACTTGTGCTTATGCCTGGAAGCACTAGCACCACTTTCTCTGCATCATGGTCTCTTTGAAGACATATTGAAGGGTTAAATATCATATAGTAGCTTCTCAAATTTCGCGAGTCTTTAATTCTTTACGTATTTTATTGGAACACCAAAAAATTAATAAATAAGAATTTTGACGGCGGAAACTTGAATTTCGACGGGTTTCAACGGCCCGCCAACGTGCAGACGACATGCATAATCGTGTGAACAGCGTCATTTCTCTTTTGTACAAAAGATTCATTATTGTTTATTCTGAATGTCTTTTTTATTGAATTAATGTTTATGTGTGCAAAATGAGCAATACAATTTATTAATAATATGTAGAATATTAAAACACACAAGGAAGTGACACAGCATTGTTTTCGTTGATTACAAAACCAGTGACTGACTGGTTTACATATAAAACTGAAGAAAATAAGACCCTGGTTGTAGCTGTAGTAAAATTAATATGGTTGTTTTAAGTAATGTTATTTAATGATAATAAATGGAACAATAGAAGTAGCTAACGATAATGGTAAAGGAAAAAGAGATCGCATTTGTAAGTGCGCACACGTGAAAACATATCGTCATTACTTTACATAAGAATATGAAAGCAACACTTATTTACTGTTCATATATATTTTAATTAGTGTTTCTGAATTTGTTTTTATTGAATTAATGTTTATGTGTGCAAAATTAACAATACAATTTATTAATAATACGTGGAATATTAGAGGAGACGAGATGGTTGCCGGCATTGTTTATGTTAAAGCTTACAAAACCAGTGACTGATCGATTCTACATATAAAACTGAAGAAAATAAGACCCTGATTTTAGCTGTAGTAAAATTATTGTAAAAAAATTAATATGGTTGTTTGAAGTACCTGTAATGTTATTTAATGTTAATAAATGGAACAATATAAGTAGCTAACCATTAATGGTAAAAAAAAAAGTGAGACCGCGTATGTAAGTGCGCACGTGAAAACATATCGTCATTACTCTACATAAGAATATGAAAGCAACACTTACTTACTGCTCATATATATTGATGGGTTAAATGTTGTACTCTGTATAGACAAGCAGAGAGAGAGAGAGCAGCCGAACTGCCGGATGTAAACAAACCTTAATTTCCCGCGGCTTTTTTTTTTTTTTTTTTTTACGGGGATTAGCCCCCCCGGGCATAGGTCACTGACCCACAGTGGGTCCTGAGGGACAAAAATTTAATACTCCTGTAATAATAATAATAATTCAGATAAGTAAAAAAAAAAACTGCATATCCACTATTGGACAAACTAAAATCATTCCGAACCACGGGAGTTTCCTAACCACAGAATGCCGGCCTAGAGAAGTACAACCTGTATATGGAGACAATATTGATATGATTTAAGGACAATGGGAGTTAGCTCCCACCAAATTGTGGGTAGTGTACAAGAATTAAATATAAATTATTACAAATAAGTAGGTGGTGACATATACTGTAGTGTTAGTGACTCGTCCTGTGATAGGAGGTCCCTGACAGTGGGACAGTCAAAGCAATAGTGTTGAAGGGTGTCAGTGTTGGGACAGTTACATAGTTTACAGGAAGAGAAGTGCGGGTCATCCCCTCTTCAAATACTTGCCAGATAGATCTCTATCCTAACCTAATGCGAGCCGAATTAACAATATGTCTGTGGACCATAAGTCCATGTCGATGATACATATGTGGACAAGGAAGAATGTGATAATAGCATTGGCTGGATATATTTTCAGCCCATTCACTATCCTTGCAATGGGTTGTAGGGAGGTCATGTTGGGCTTATACTAGGCCTAAAAGACCCTGATTGGACAGGCATAATTTTGAGAATCAGTTATTGATTAATGTCAAAAGAAAGATTTGCAAATAAACATGTGTAATGTTATGTGTCTTTTTTTATGTATAGTTAACTATTTTTTTTTAATTTACTGTGGATTTATTTTAATATATGAGACAATTAATAATTTTGTTGTTACTTTTTACTTTCAGTATGTACTTGATTACTTTATGAATGAGATAT
This sequence comes from Homarus gammarus, assembly GCA_958450375.1. NCBI lineage: Eukaryota > Metazoa > Arthropoda > Malacostraca > Decapoda > Nephropidae > Homarus > Homarus gammarus. The sequence continues at coordinate 42,167 of CAUDMG010003291.1, read as the reverse complement.
TTTTTTACTTCTGCTTAAGTACATTGAACTTTGGATACTTTTGCTTTTACTTGAATAAAATTTTGCCAGTGCAACAATACTTTTACTTAAGTAACAAAGTTTGGTACTTTTTACAACTTTGCATATAAGTACAGAGTATCACAAAAATTAATTACTTTAACTTCAATCTCTTAACAAAAACTGTTTGATGAAAAAATTACCTAAAAATTTTAAATCCCCAAATCACAGCCATTTTGTATTTAATCCACAGGAGGAGTGGCGAAGACAACTGTTAGTAGATTATGACACTCGCACCAACATGAGTATTTGTATGTTATGTTTCACCACCTTCAAGTCTTATGATGGTCCTAGAAAAAATACATATGTCAAACACGCCAAGCGCTTCCATCCATCACTAGAAGAATATTCTGAGGAAGAGCGAGACCTTATTATCAGCATGTATGAGAAATATCATAAATATGATGTAGACATGCAGAAAGAGGTTAATAAATCATACAGGTTAGTAATACAGTAGTTTTATGGGAAAATAAATAGAGAAGCAAATAAATAGTATATATATATATATATATATATATATATATATATATATATATATATATATATATATATATACAGTATATATATATATATATATATATATATATATATATATATATATATATATATTTATATATATATATTTATATATATATATATGCAAGTATATCACTGTAGGTGCGCTTGATCCAGGTATATGCTGATAACCACATGGAAAAAAGAAAACACGAAGGTCGTGTTTTCTTTTTCCTTGTGGTTATCAGCATATATATATATATATATATATATATATATATATATATATATATATATATATATATATATATATATATATATATATATATATATACAGTCAACCCTCACCTTACGCGGTTAATGTAACCCACAGGGTAACGCGGAAAGTGAGAAACGCGTAAAGTGAATAACATAACATATGGGATTAAATGAAATAGAGACCAGCTGACCCCCAAACTCCACTTTTTCCAACACAATACCTATGTTCTAGTAAAAATAACATCTTAATTTTATGATGGTACATGCACACAATTAATACATAAGAGAAATAGAGAAATACAGTCGCCAAGCTAATGTCCATTCAAATAATGGACTCAACTCCCTCCCCCTCTTCTCACACTATACTCGCTGGCTCTTCCCTCCAAGAAATTTTGGGGGGAAAACCAGGTATAGTAATAAATAATACCTCAAACTAAAGTTAGGATAATATAATTGACATTGCTGGATTCCTTGTAAGACCAGGAATATTTTGAATATAAATGTCATATATTTTGCACAAAAGATAACATATTTACTCAGAGTAAACATTATATCTAAAATTTGTATGTCTAATGCAAAATCTATGATGTTTATATTCAAAATGATCATCAAATTGTAAGAATTCCAGCAATGTAAATTATATTCTGGCCGGATAATTTGTATGAATTTTATGAGCTCAATAAAAAAAATTATACTTCACCTGTGTAAAGGGGTACACCCACAGCGGAATGTGAGCATCCTGGGTTCTGGCAGGGCACCGCGTAAACGTGGAAACGCGGAATGTGGGACCGCGTAAAGTGGGGGTTGACTGTATATATATATATACATATACATACATACATACATACATTCATGCGCTGGTTACCATCCTAGATACGTTCTTGGAAAAGTGACGTTAACCGAAATGGACATTGTCCGATCATCATATAAACTTTTTATTTATGCTTGTACTTACGTGTATGTGGAATACTATATACATACATAACACTTTTACTCTTAAATCTCGACTGTAATGTGATACAGGTGATTAATTTTTATCTCTTGTGCAAAATACATGACGTTTATATTAAAATTATTCACTGTTTTACAAGGATTCCAGCAATGCTGGGCAGTTGGGGGAGAGGGAGGGAGGGAAGGAGGGAGGGAGCGAGCGAGGGGGTTTGGGGGGAGGGGAGGTGGTACGCTTGACAGTTGGCACCGGCCCAAGGTCTAACGCGTGTACCTGTATGTTTATCAGTTCTTAAGTGACTCAGCTTCTCTCTTATAAAAAGCCAGTGACATGACCTGGGTGAATATAATTAACTTTGTTGGGATTCTTGTAAGATACTGATTAATTTGAATATAAACATGCTATAATTTGCACTAGACATAACAATTTTAATACTGTAATCAAATTAGTACATGTGCACTCCAGCTTTGCACTAAGGTCATTTATTTCTTTTACGTTTCTTTTAGTATGGTGTGTGCATGTAAATGGATGAAAATAAATGAAGAAATTTACGTAAATCTACCCAAAAATGCAGTTGAAAAAATTTATATTATAAATGTACTACAGTACTGTACACTAATGTACAACAATTTTTATCTCCTAAGCAAAATATATGACTTTTATATTAAAATTAATGGCTATCTTGCAAGGATTCCAGCAATGCAAATTATAATCTCCTAACTTTAGTCTGAGATATTATATAAGATAAAAACTGTAAGCCTAAATAAACCCCCGGCTGAGCAGATTAGGGAGGGAGGGAGGGAGAGAGGGTGGGAGGGACGGAGCCAGTGAGGGGTGGGAGGGGGGTTGAGGTGATAAGTTTGAGCCGAAGGTCTCTGTGTGTTTATTTAACAGTCCTACTAATCTTCTCTTATTTTAAAATGCCAGTGATATGACCTGGGAGAATATAATTAACATTGCTGGGATGCTTGTAAGATACTGATTTATTTGAATATAAACATGTTGTAATTCGCAATAGACATAACAATTTTAGTACCGCAATCAAATTATTACATGTGCACTCCAGCTTTGCACTAAGGTCATTTATTTTTTTTACGTTTCTTTTAGTATGGTGTGTGCATGCAAATGGATGAAAATAAATGAAGAAATTTATGTAAATCTACCCAAAAATACAGTTGAAAATTTTTTTATAAAATGTACTACAGTATTGTACACTAATGTACTACATTTTTTATATCTTGAGCAAAATATATGACGCTTATATTTAAATTAATCTCTGTCTTGCAAGGATTTCAGCAATGCAAATTATATTATCCTAACTTTAATTTGAGATATTATATAAAATAAACATAAAGAAATCACCAATCTTTTGTTTGGGAACACGAGGGGGGTAGCCAGCCGAGTGTGAGAAAAGGGGAAGGGAGGTGAGGTGACAGAGTGTCTTTATTTATTTAAGATAAGATTTGACAGTTGGCGCTGAAGGCCTGCGTGAATATAACTTACATGTAAGATAGTAATTTAGTTCAATACCTGTATAAACAAGCTATATTTGCAATTCAATTTCAATTTCAATTGTTTATTCCTTGATAGAGGAAGCGGGATCCTAGTGCTGTCACTTGGTACCCCTGTACCATAACACCAAAAGCAACTGGCCAGTGTCAGAAGTATGTACAATACAGTACAATCATCCCTTGGTTATCGCTCCTAATTGGGACCCCGCCGATAACGAAAGTACAGAACCTATAGGATTTATTCTAATTGGTTCAGGCACCCAAGACCCAACCCCAAGTTTCCTATTTTACGACCATTTTGACCCACTAAATATATATATAATGTTATGGTAAATATCATAAACACACATAGGCATGGCTAGGTTTATTACAAAGTGATGAAAAGGGTACGCTTAATACTGTAGTCCACAAAACATGTAGCTATGCTTTTTTTATTTGGTCCCCCGTCATACAAGTCCATTTTCTCTCACATCAGGACGCCTGAGTCCTCCGTTTTCTCTCTTAATCTTAGAGTGCACCAGAGACTTAGTTATTCTTAGTAATACCACAGAATTTGAAATTGCAACCCCAATTGCAACTGGGGTTGCAATTGTTGAGGCAACTAGATATGTCTGATTACAGCAAATGTGTTATTGTCAATTTGTAGGTGAAAGATTTTATCCTCAATAGATGTAGGATAACATTACACCTGGAGGCAAATGCTTAAAAAAAAGCCTAAGCAAGGAAGCATATTGCTTTAACATATAATATCTGACCAGTATGGGGAAGATCATCGTGTCTCTGTCAGGGGGTTGTGGAATGGTGGTCCAGCAGGTGTCACAGATTTCTTTTGGGGGGGGGGGGGGGGGGGGCACGGACGTATATGCGATCGGACATTGTTAGGCCGGACGTTAACCGGCGCATGACTGTGTGTATATATATATATATATATATATATATATATATATATATATATATATATATATATATATATATATATATATATATATATATATATATATATATATATAGGGTCCCAGGTTTATAGACGAGTTCCATACCTGAGGATGTTCTTAAGTTGGAAATAAGTTGTAACACATACCCTATGTATGCTATATCATAGCCTAAGTCCTTTTATATATGTCGAATCACATAATTTAAGAGTAACTAAGAAATTTAATAATAAAATGCAGTTAAGAAAACTAAAAATTAAAGTTTAAATCTTACATTGAAACCTGGGGTTGGCTTGCATATAGAGATGGGCATTTGTAAGAGTGACAGAGGCCTTATTGGGATTGTTGAACTGAAACTTTCTTCTTTTTGCCATAAATATCTTTGTAGCATCGTACATATTCAGGAGTACCTCTATGAATCTTGGTGAATTTTGCTGCTCAAATTTAAACAATCCTTCTTCAATAGACCTAAAACCATCTGCCATATCTCTTGTAATGAATCACTTTGGTTCTGGAGTTTCAGCTTCCTCTCCAGTTTAATCAGGTCCTCATTACTTAATTCTTTAGCATGAAACTCAAGCAACTGTGTGACATCATCCTGATGAATACCAAGCTGGAGTTGGCTCCCAAGGTCTGCCACTGTATGTGCCACTTCCCCAACATCATTTTCAAAGCCCCTGAAATCATGGACAAACGGTGGGCAGTGTTTTTTCCAAACACCATTTGCCCTTGCCTTGAACTGGTTAAACCAGCCCTTACGAGCAACAAAATCTTCCCCATCACTTTCACCACCACATTTAGCCTTCAAGTCAGCAAGCAATCTTCTCACTTTTTCCTGAATCAAGACTAGACTTAGAGGCAATTGCCATTGATTTTGATCCTCCACCCATATTACTAACAATCTTTTCATTTCAAATAACAATTCAATTTGTTTTGTTACCACAGTTTAGTGAATTGGTGTAGGTCCTTTTACATATTCAAGAATTTTCTGTTTGTCTTTCAAAATTGTTCCGACCGTTGACTAACTGAAACCCAATGCCTTACCAATCACTGAGGGTGTTTTGCCTTTTTCAGAACGTTTAAGAACATCAACTTTCACTTCGATTTTAATTGGTTTCCTTTTCTTGGATGCACTACTATCACTTACATCAAGTTTATGTTTGGAAGCCATAATGAGGGCCAAAAAAAGAGAGTTACTAAGCAAAAAAACAACAGTGTGTGTGTGTGTGTGTGTGCGCGCACTGATAACCACATAGGAAAAAAGAAAACACAAAGTTCCCTAGCACTTTCGTGAAATTCACACCTGAGATGTAGAATTTCTACAAAATAATTTTGATGGTTTATAATAGTATTAAAATTTGGCAGGAGTATTGTACTTTGTTGGGTTTATATTAGTATAAACTTTAAAATGTTAAAGCCTATTCTGTTATTCCATTTTATATCATAGTATTTTTACTTTTCAGAGCTGCAAATGCTATAGTAGCGCTGGGTAAAAAGGGAGCCAAATATTGTGAAATTAATACAGAGGTGATAGGCGTCAGTGAACTTCACACCAAGATCGTGACAGAAGGAGAGACCCAAGAGGAATCTGGAGAAATCTCTACTGAAGGCAACAACTTAAAAGAAGAGGAGGTTACATGTGTCTCAGGTATAATTCTTTAATCATAACTTAAGCATTTTAGTTGATATGCAGTAATTTTATTGCAGATGTAGCCTTTCTATTCCAACATTCTATCAACCAGCAACTTCCTTTTAATGACACTACAGAAATACCCCTCTTATAACAAGGGATGCATTCCTAAAGTCATTGTGAATAGCGAATTTGAGAATATTGGGACAGTTTTACGGCAACTTTCTCCACATATATTTTATATACTGCATACTCCTCATTATCCGAGGCTATTAGAGACTATGGTCGCGTGTACCATATATCTCGGCCTACAAGACGGAATTTGAAGAAAAAAAAATCAGCCCAAAGTTAGGGGGTCGTCTTAAGCACCAGAGATGAAATTCTTACCTCTTAAATATTGCGGTTTAGCGTGTCAAGAGTGGTGATGGAAACATGGTAAACCACTCACAAGGTCCTACAGTACCACTAATTATTTTATACTGAAACTTACGTTTGGGAAGCTGGATTAAAATGAAGATTACCGGTATATTAAAATAATAAAAATGTATTATAAACCAGTCTAACATACCCTGTAATAAACACAGCTGCTATCATCATCCCCCAGCCAGTGACAAGAAAGGGACAGTGACCTTGACTGTGACCGCCTGTGGCTATTATTAGTCGGCCTTGTGTTGGAGGTGGTCAGTAATGCATATCTGTATATTTACTGATCATAATACTTATCTCCTATAAATAATTAATTTAAATTTTATTTTTTTACAAAGAATATTCAGTAAATGACTGCGTTAATTCTTGAAACTACCGACAGTGGTAAATTTAGGATGAGAATGATGAACAGAAGTCACGTCATGGATTCGGAGTTTGGTCCTTAATGATCACCATAAATTTCTGGTCAACTTCACCTACCAGGTATAATGGTAGCCTCCCTTTTTCGCAAAACAAGTATATAAATTAAAGAAAATACTTGCAGTGTTTTTAGTGTATTACAGTATATTATAGATAAATAAATAAACAAATAAATCGGCAAATCTATTTCAAGTAAATGGAAATATTTTACTCACACCAACATTAGTTTCAGTTAAATAACAGATGCTTAAATGAGTCACTAGTGTACACCAGCTGGTAAAATTTTATGCCAATACTTGAAGTGAATTGGTATTATTTGAAATAACCAACCATAAATAAATGGAAAAAAGGTCAGAGGTGAGAAACATCATATTGTATGTATGTTGTGTTGTCAAAGGAAGAGAAACAATTGAAACTCTGCAATTGTGTGTAAATGAGGCAGAAAGATAAATCAGCAACCTAAGACTTGGTCACAATTTTCGTGATGCCATATGGTAGTAGGGTCTACCATTAGACAATACTGTACATTGTTTATAGGAGATAAGTATTATGATCAGTAAATATACAGATATCCATTACTGACCACCTCCGAACACAAGGACGGCTAAAAATAGCCATAGGCGGTCACAGTCAAGGTCACTTTCCTTTTCTTGTATCGTCACTGGCAAATGGGGGGGGGGGGGGGGGGATGATAGCAGCTGTGTTTATTACTGGGGTATATTGTTCTTTTACGGTATGTTAGACAGGTTTATAATACATTTTTATTATTTTTATATACCTGTAATCTTAATTTTAATATAGCTTCCCAAACGTTAGTTTCAGTATAAAATAATTAGTGGTAGGACCTTGTGAGTGGTTTACGATGTTTCCATCACCACTCTTGACACGCTAAACCACAATATTTAAGAGGTAAGAATTTTATACCTGGTGATTAAGCCGACCCCCTAACTTTGGGCTGATTTTTTAAAGGTTCAAATGCCATCTTATAGGCCAAGATATACGGTAAGCATGCATAAATAGAGGCCTTATTTCTCCAATATGGATACTGATCTTTAGGCAAGCACCTATAAAACTGGGCAAGTTCCCTTCCATACACTTAGCATGAAGACTGTCACTATTCTGGAGAGCAAACAGTTCTAACTGGGCCTCTAGTTCGACATCTTCAGGTGATAGAGAGAAGGGATTGCTGAACATATGCAAATCTTTCTGCTCTCTGTTGGTGTCTCAAAATCGCCTAACAAACACTTCCTGGAGATTTCCTATTCTTGTTCCATAGTTTTCAGCTTTGTGATGTACACTCATGCACCATAGTTTCATTGCACCCTCTACCCCTACTCCTGACTCGATGGAAGTCGTAGCCTTGGCATCATACTGAACATCCCCTCCCCCCATCTCACTTTCCCCCACCCATCGTTCAGTGGTACAATGTGGTAGCTCGAAGCTTTGCTGGATTGGACGAATAGCAGTTCATGATGTAATATTTGAGAGAATATATGCACGATACAGGTATTTTTAGTAACCTCACAGCACCTTATTTACCATCACTATACTTAACATCACTATACAAGAGGGACCGTTTGGTTTGCAGCCCTGACTACGACTTCCCTCGAGCCAGGAGTAGGGGTAGAGGGTGCATCGAAACTATAGCGCTTGAGTGTACATTGTACTTTTCAAGCATAGGTTGATATGTTGGAAAGTGTCCCAACTCTAGTTTAATGAGTTGTGGCTGAAAGAGTTTAGATTTTGTTCAAAAGCTGACACATGGTTTGCGACTTGCAAAACAAGTTGGTTACACCCCTGAAGTTTGGCAATCAAGTTATTTATATGACTGGTGATATCAACAAGAAATGCCGGATCGTAAAGCCACTCCACTTTTCAAGCTGTGGAACCTCTTTACCCTTTTCATTAAGAAGTATCACTATTTCATCCAGGAGGTTGATGAATCGGTGCAGTGTATTTCCATGACTTAACCACCTGACTTCAATGAAAAACACTAGATCACCATACTCAGCTTCAATTTCTTCTAGAAACTGCTTGAATTGGCGATGGTTCAAGGCTCACAATTTTATGAAGTTGACTGTTGAAACTACAATTTTCATTACATTTTCAGAGTTCATTTCTTTCCCACACAAATTCTGTTGATGTATTATGCAGTAAAATTGTATCAGTTTATTTTTGTGCTGTTCCAGGTGTTTGATCAACAGTGCTTCGATGTGGGTCGATGACTTGTGCCCGGGTGGGCTATTCCCCGTAAAAAAAAAAAACACCTGACCTGATGCAATGTCAGGTCACCCATTGTTAGGTGGGGGATGAGTGGGTCTTATTACCTGAAGATGTCTTGAATGACATTATTTTTTACCTTTGAGATATATACATAATACTACACAGTAATACCCCGATTTACGCGGTCAATTGAACCCGCGGAGGCCCGCGTAAAACTAGAAATGCGTAAATGTAACAACAGAACATATGGGATTAATTGAAATAGAGACTGGGCCGACCCCCAAACACGGGGTAAAACGAGAAAAATTTATTTTTCCCGAAAATAATTTTTAACCTCTATATTCTTCCGTGGCGCCTCAGTGATGAGACAAATAAGGGGAAATTTTTTTTTACGCTGAGCGCTCACTGTCACTACGCACTTAGGGGTAATTTTCCCACTTGCTTTTGTGTCCGAGTTGGCCAATAATGAATATATTTACTGATCATAATTCTTATTTCCTATAAATAGTTCATTTAGAATTTAATTTATTTACATTCCTCTTCATAAGAAGTTCTCAGTGACACACACACACAGTCAGTCATCAGGCTTTATGTTTGGGAGAGCACGTAGGTCATACAAATAATTATCAGAATAATAATTCCACAAATAAATACATTTATAACTATCATACCATTATCATCCAGTAATACTACACTACAATACAACTACACTACTTTTAACAATATTACTTTGATACAACATGATAAAATGGACAAACAATGAAAATGAAACAAACAAAAGAAGGTAATTGCGTTCAGGAAACTTCCCTGTGGCCGAGGTGTGGTGTAACAGGCAAATAGTCACAAGGGAACCTGATAACCCTTGCTGGGCATTTAAACAGTGGCGGGAAAAGGCGCATGTTCTGGAACGTCAACCGGGGCACTCCGGTCGGACGTTCTGGAACGTCACCCGGGGCCTAAGGGTTAATAAGCACAGATTTCTACAGTAACTTATTTTTACTAGTTAATGAAAGACAGACTAAACAATATTGTACTGTATCATGAAAGAGACAGTACAGTAGACAAGGAATCAGTGAGGCGACCCTTTGGGAGGGTGGTCACATTTTCCTGTCAATTAACCCTTCTCCCCCTCTCCCTCAAAGCATTCATTATAAACTTCTATTTGTGAGAGAGAGATGAATTTGATACTATAATGATCCTGAATAAATTCTCTATGAGACGTTTCTAATATGATATCCTTAAATGATGAGCCGAATAATAAGATAAAAGTAAGTAAATTACTGTATATGAAGGTTACTGGTACTGTATTAATAAGCTCAAATTATTACAGCTTCTATCCCCATGTCTCATGTAGAGAACTAAACAAAAAATTTATTTGAAATACTCCGTAACATTCTATACGGAGCCGCATATTACTGTACTCAATGTACTGTATTAAAAGACTAATATTTTTATCTCTTGTGCAAGCTATGAGATGTCTATACTCAAATTAATCGCTAACTTGCAAGGATTCCAACAATTCAAGTTATATTCTCTTAAGTAAAATCTGTGACATTTTACAAGAGAAAACTTTAAGCCTAAAACAAAATTCATCCCATTAATTACCTGTATTATCACTGCCATCTGCACCCCCCCCCCCCCCCCCCTGCTGACTAGGAGGATAGAGAGGAACGGGTGTTGACAGCCAGGAGGGGAGATTAACACATAGTGTACTCAAGGATAATTATAAAAGGCAGGGAGTTTAAGTTTTTCGCTTATAAAATGTCACTGACTTTATTTAGCAGAATATAACTTGCATTGCTGTAATTCTTGCAAGATAATGATTAATTTTAGTATAAATATCCCATAGTTTGCACTAGACATAAAAATTTTAGTAATTAACTTGGTACATTTGAGTACAGGTTGTGAAATTTTATGCAGTTGCTCAGTAGTTGTTGTTGCAGTTGCGAAGCTTCGTGTTATCACTAGTGTATAATGCGTCTCCGTATGCCCTGGTTTATTTATAGATCAGTTGTCTAAGTGCAAAAGTAGCCCTGTCGAGCCATCATGTATCAATTAATTTTAAAGAAATTATAAAGTAAAGTGTTATAAGACAATGGTTTAGTAGTGCTGTTAATGTGTGTGCTGAAGTGTCTTGGCATGTCACCTCACCACCTGACTCCTGAACATTCTCTTCATATTCATCAACTTCTTCAAATCCTACAATGTGTTTGGCAAGCTCAGCAATATTTCTTTGAATGTTCAGCACACACACACACACACAGTACACGCATGCACACACATACACACACACACACACACACGCATGCAGAGAGAGGAATTAAGACAACCAGCATCCAATGAGGGTCTTGTTTTGTGACTGCAAGGAGGGGAATTAAAAGATCAGCTGTTGAGGAGCTTATCACTTGGCAACACTGGTGCATGTTGCCACTTCTTTCCACTCCATCTCTCTAATCACCCACACCTTTCAGCTTTCTCACTCCATATTTTAAAATGTTATGTAATGTAGTATTGAAGGGATACAACTTTGCTCAATTATACTTATACTTATCACAATCTCTCTAAAATACTTTAGGTTTCGTGCTTATTCAAGACATCTTCAGGTCATGAGATCCACTATGCCCCACCCAAGAAAGGGTGATCTGACATTCCATCAGGTCAGTAATATGAGACCACTATTCCCCCACCCGACCTCCACCTGACATTTAGTCACATTACCCACATATTAATACAAAAGTCGAACACCTACAGGAATCAGACTGAAATGCTGTAAACCTGCTTCGAGACTAAGAGACTAAGAAAGTGAGTTCGCGTGATGCAGCACAATGAGCATTCAGTTACAGTACTGTACTACATCTTCCCATAAGTTATAAAAATTATCTCTATTCTTTGTACCTTGTAGGAATAAAAGTCCTTAAAATTTACAATAATTAACTAACCATGTATAATTATACAGAATCCATTGATTAAATGATGAATCACTACATAGAATGAATGATCATTAATACAGGTATAAGCGATATGATACTTTAGAACTGCTCCTAAGTCCCATATTGACTCAGTGACTTACAGGCAGTGAACCTGTCTATGTTCTGTTTAGTATCTGAATATGTCGTAATTGTAAGCATAGTATAGGCTTAGAAACAGGAAGAACTTGGCCAGAATTAATATATTTTCTTTTGATTGTTTTCATTATTTTATTCCATATATTTTGAGTAAAAAATAAAATATATGTAAATTAGTCTTATATTATTCCCAACTCCTGGTTTCCTTAAAATTAATATTTCTTTAGAAAGTTCTTTTTGAGCACCAAATTCCTTTTTTTTTGTCAAGCATGTAAAGTTGAATGTGCATAAGTTAAATGCTTGTAAGATGTGACACGACTGTACCTCGAAAACCAACGTCCTATTAACTGCCAATTCGCATAATCATCGATGACATATAGGGGAAATACCCCACAAGTTTCGTTGATACCCCAGAGATCGGACTATCATGGGAGGAGTGGCAGAGCTGTTTTGAATTTGGTGGGTGGTGGCATGATGTGAATTCTTGCCACAAGAGGGCTCTGTGCACTGCCTCTGACTAATTCCCACCTCTCTGCACTTGTTTACACTTACCTTGTATCTCCAACTTCATGTTGCTTTGTTATTTCTGACTTCCTGTGTTATACAATCATGCCTAAACACCCCAGTGATAGTTCTTATTGTGCTGCCCCTCTTAGGAGCAGCTTGATGTGATGTAATAAGGCATAATAAGAGTGGTGATGGATCTGCAAAGATTGGTAGCGACTTGATTTTTTTGTTATTTATGACTTCCTGTGTTATACAATCATGCCTAAATGCCCCAGTGATAGTTCCTCTTGTTCTGCTCCTCTTAGAAGCAGCTTGATGTGATGTGATAAGATGTAATAAGAGTGGTGATGGACCAGTGAAGATTGGTAGAGACTTGAACTTGCCACCCTAGACTGTCTCTACCATCCTCAACATTACTTATTTAAGGCTTATTATGCTTGCTTTATATGTCTGCTTTATTTTCTTGCTTGACAGTGTGCACTACAGAGATGTATCAAGGGTAGATGGGAGTTTTGGAGGTGGCCAGTCCCTAACCCCCTGAATTTGTTATATTCTTATGGGATTAATTGCTTCGATAACCGTTGATTCACTAACCAAGGACTTTTCACTGTCCCTATATTTGTCAGTTATCGGGGTACGCCTGTAGTTCAAAAGGTACAGTTTGAGGCAATTTGCACACCAGTTTGAATGGTGCCAGCCAGATCAAAATAAAACAAAGGCACCATTTGGCTTATTAACTCTAATGGGTGGAAGGAAGGGTAACTCTTCTAACGAGGACTTTTCTACATAAATGGACTTCCCAGGTAATGAGTACCCTTTATGTAGATGCCATGTTATTGACTGTGCTGTACCAGAATCCCACCATTCACTAACTGTAGTTCATAACTACATTTCATTCTTTAAACTTTATTTTTTTTTAATTAATGAAAATTAATTGAATGAATTGAAGTTGCATAGACATGAAGGAAATGATGGACACAGTACAGTACGCGATATGCAATATTTTTGTATTTATATTAATTAGACATTTGTTATACTGTAATTGGTATTCAGATTTTCAGAATTCATCATTAGAAAATAATAAATTTATGAAATGAGTGTTGGGATAATTAGATCTAGCACAAATAATTGAGCTCATACATAGACTAAGTTTAGCTTGGAAAAGAAAAGTGCAAAACCATTTTGGCAGCATTACAGTATAGTCTCGATTTACGCGGATTTGGCTTACGCGTTTGGTCATTTACGTGGCACCTTGCCAGACCGACAGTTTTTATTTACACGGTTCATTCCATCATTTACGTGGGAAGCAGCACGGGCAGCGTGCGCACAAGGTCGCCCAGTCAACAAAACATTACCGAGTTCTTCACCCGCCACCCACCACAGCCGGCCCAAGTCAGTGATAGTGAGGATATGGACTTATATGGACTTTGAGGGGTTTGACAAAGAGGCCCTGCAAGCCTCTGTGGTGGATAGTGATACAAGTGATACAGGTGAGGGCCAATAATCTGCCCTCTGCCGTGTGCCCAGCCATCTTTTCTACTAACATAAGTGTTAAAAAACCTAATATTATTGATATTTCTCTTAAATATTAATTGTGTGTGCATACCATCATAAAATTAAGATGTTATTTTTACTACAACGTACGTATTGTGTCGGAAAAAGTGTAGTTTGGGGGTCGGCCCAGTCTCTATTTCAATTAATCCCATATATTCTGTTATTTCGTTTACGCGTTTCTCGTTTTACGTGGACCTCCACGGGTTCAATTGGCCGCGTAAATGAAGACTATACTGTATATGAAAATGAATAGATTTAATTAAATGATTTATTGGTGAAGTAAACATAGAAGACTACATAAGGGCATCATGACTGAAATACACAGTGCAGGTTGACAATCCCTTATCCGAAATCCTTGGGACCAGATGCATTTCGGTTTTCGGAATTTTTCGGATTTCAGAATGGTTAGTTAGTTTATTTATTTTTTTTTTACAGGGATCAGCCCACCCGGCCACAGGTCACAGACCCACATTGGGGCCTGGGGGCTAAGATATAATAATAATTATAATAATAATAATAATAATAATAATAATAATAATAATTATTCATAGGTCTAGGTCGTGTTTCTCACTTTTGATCTTTTTTTCATTCTTGTATTTCTTTATTATTATTATTATTATTATTTTTTATTAAAAAATTTATTTACTATGAATAATTATTATTATTACTGTATTATTATTATCATTATTATTATTACCTGTATTATTATTATTATTATTATTATTATTATTATTATTATTATCATTATAATTACTATTACATTTTCACCCCCCAGGCCTCAATGTGGGTCAGTGACCTGTGCCCTAGTGGGCTAATACAAAAAAAAAAAAAAAAAAAAAAAAAAAAAAAAAAAAAAAATTCGGTTTTCAGAGCTTTTCGGTTGTTGGAATTTCAGATGAAGGGTTGTTAACCTGTAGCATGTCTCCATGAAAGGTACCTGACACAAAATGGTTAGCATCTTTAAAGAATTCTTCATTTTTAAATAAGCTGTCTTATGTTGCATAAATTTAACAAATGTACAATAATTTTAGCAAGCTCTCTTAATTTCAGGTAAGAGTCGTTCACACACTCCAGAGAGTGATATCAGCTTAGAAACAAATGAAAAGCTCACTGAGAGTTTTGATCCAGAGGACACTAAAGAAAAAATAGACAACAACAATGTGTCAGCACCAACAGTCACAAAAAGGAGCCAGATGAACACTCGAGCTAAGACTGCTGCATCAGCTGCCACAGTTTCTGTGTGATTACAAGCTTTCATGTGCAAGAGCTTCAGTAAAGCTCAATTTCCACTGAAAATTAGTTGTAATTACCTTGATGAGTGATAACCAAGGACCTACTTGTGATATGTATCTCACTGAGAGGTAAGAGTAGAGATCATCTTCAGTGCTCCTCAATTATATATATATATATATATATATATATATATATATATATATATATATATATATATATATATATATATATATATATATATATATATATACACACATCTGTATGGTGTTTTGGAAATAATTTTTATAATTCAGGGGTATTTTGACAGACAAAAGGATGAATGACTCCATGACCATAATGTCAGTACTCCTTAGTTTTGGAGTTATACATAAAATTGGGGATGAGAGGACTGCAACAAGTCTATGGACATAAAACATAAGCCCTATTTCAAGTAAGTGGTAACATTCAGAAAGAGGGACAGAACTTTGAACATTTACTTTAAAATCCATATCAGATTACTTATGACTGTAAATAAATTGTACTACAGTAGCAACATTTGATGTTTCCTTTATACTTTGTAGATTTTATCACATTCCAACCCCAACTGTCAAATGGTATAACTTTGACACTATGGGGTTTTGACACTATTGTCATGGAGTCATTTATCCTTATGTATGTCTCAGGAATACACCCCCAGAATTATGAAACATATTTCCAAAACACCCTGTACATAGTTATTCAACTCTTTCTGAAGTTACATGAATGAATACATTTGAATTAAGAATATCAGCATTTGTTGATTCTTTCTGTTTTTCTGCCACTTGGCAACATATCACTTACATCAGGAAATTTTTTCAAAAATTTTTGTGAACTATAGATATCCTCATATAGGTAAATGTTTTATAAATTGTGAAACCATATCAGTGTTTGTGCTCAAAACTAAAGATAATGACTGTGTCCATGTGGGACTGTTTAGTGGTCATAATATGAATGTGCTTTTTTTATTGGAATATTATCCACAGCAGATGTGTTGAAGTGATTAAGCTAATTTCGTGCATGTTGCAATAGCCGGGAGTTGTGGTGATAAGTGATGGGCAAGATCTTCTGGGTGGTTCACTTCCTGGACAACAACATCAAGAGCACTGTGTTATGTGCTAAAGGAATGCCTCTTCACATATTGTGTTCCTTATTTATGAAATTCTATGTCTGTCACACTCACTATGATCTAAATATTATTCATGTAAGCAGTAAATTGTTTCACCATATATTTTTTGTACCAGTATACTAAAGTGAGCATTTTTTATTTAATAACTAATATTGGAGAAGAGAAAATATAGTTGATACTTATGGTAAATGCTCTTTTGCAGTCCAGAATATCGTGAAGAGATGTGGGTTTATCTGCTTTGTCTGTTTTGCAGTTTTAAGGTAACTTTTTTCTTGAGCAATGAATTACCATCTCGATACAAATGTCTGGTATCTGGACAGCTGTGGAGTGTGCGGTGATTAAGCTTATAGAATTTGTGCCATGTCCATATATAGATATCATCCTGCATATCTTCAACAGGATAAACTTACGTGTGGCCATATCAACCATTTAAGAATAATCATATCATGTTGTTACAAGCACTAGTTGTTACCTAGTTTTAGGTAAGTTATAGTTGGTGTATTATGTTGACTTTTACAAAATGTTACACATTTATATAATTTTGCCAAATCCTGTAATTTCTTTATTATTACCATAGTGTCTCTCACCAACTTTGGAAGATGACAAGAGTGCTGTATATTTTTGTGTGCTTCTACAATTATTCCTGAATATATAGAAATTTAGTTTAAGCACATAATCAGTGGCCAAAAGCTGAATTCTTTTTCGTGTGCCAAATATGAAGTAAGTTAAGTTTTTGTTCATAGTGTCAGTAGATCCAATAATGTTATAAAACAATTTGTTGCATCTGTGTGTTGCCAATTAATTTATTACTGATATGCAATTTCATATAATTTTTTGTAAAGCATATTGCTATTACTCTATATAATGCAGCATATCATGGTTAGCTCAATGGTGCTTTCCTTCATAGAATATATGGGGTATATATATATATATATATATATATATACACACAAACACACACACGCACACACACACACACACTTATGCATAAATGTAAATGAAGGATTGAATTATGATATCCAACTTATGACTGAGAAAAGGCAAGTGACCTGTAAAAACTCGGTCACTGTGGTCTTCAGAGAGGGCTTGTAATTTAATGAGAGGCACACTATCTAAACTGGATAAGTGCCAAGATAAAGGCTTGCTAAAACGAGTCTTTTTTTTTGTGTAGTATTCAGGGTCGAATAGATCCTATTTGAACCAGTATTTGACTCAAGGTCCAATGAAGAGTTCAAATTCATCGAGTAGCTAATACTCATTTTTCAGTCTTACATTCCAACCCTGTCTGTTGCTACCAGTTGTACAGCATCATGGTGGGAAAAGGTAGTGATTGCTGGTCACTTGCTTTTCCCCTGGTAAGAAAATGGGATTTTATATTCATTCCTTCATTTATGATCTGCGGGTCCTTGGGGAGTAACCTGTAATACAGTATTTTAAACCAGATAAAAACAGCATGGAGAAGACCATATGTCATGAGCTGATGTATGTATCCCAGAATAAAATTAACTTCAAAATTAGAAAAAAGTGACCCACCTTATCTACTGTATATATTCGAGTACATTTCAAGATTTTAGTATCAAATTTTTATGCAAAAGGTAGGTCAAACTATTTATGCATAGTATTTTTGAGGGGTTAAAATTCATGTGCTTCCATGAGTCATTTATGGTAAATGATAGCTACCCAGCAGCTATAGGCTTGGCAGAGGCAGCACTCAAGCTGGGCTGTGTTGCCATGGAATGTTGATGGCTAAGCAGCTAGCATCCATGCAAATGGTGTTTGTGTTAAACTTTAATTTAGGTTTTCCTTAATGGTTTTAGCTGCATATTTTCATTTAGATTGTATACAAATGTTGCTTAAAGTAAGACAGTTATTAAATAACATAAGAAAAAATAGGTAGTATGGTTTATGAATGCTGGGAAGGGAGGTACAGGGAGTTGTGAGTTTGCTTCAGCCTTTTGACTTACCGTGTAGGACGTTACTTTACATCTGTGATAATCCCCAGCCCTCTTCAAACCACTCCAGAGCAAGCTATCAGTTATGTTATGGTTATTTTTACACTCATAATTTCAGGTAGATATATGTGATTTTCATAATTTTTTTTTACAATGTTACATGCACACACAATCTTACATGCAGAATGTGCAAAAAATAAATAAAATAAATATTTATGATAAGGTCAGAAACAAAAAGGAATAAACTATTTTTGAGTGACGGAGGGGAGAGTGTTGGGTCTCAGCTGTTCTGAACCGTCTCCCTGTAGTGACACGATTGACGCAATTTGTTATCCAGCAGCCAAATGGTAATACGGTGGGGTCTCATTTTGTGTGGGTATAGCGTACTGGTACGTGTCCACACGTCAGAAAACCGTGGACGCATTTCCCTTTAACACGTGTTAAAATCACTATATTGAACTGGACTTGCCAGACGTTTACTCTTGAACCGCTTTGGGTAACCAACTTAACCTTCCAAAAATTACATATAATGTCACATGAACTGCATCTACATTATTAAATAAATATTTTAAGAAAGTTCAGGAAGGTAATTCTGCAATACTCCATGGTCTCCACCAAATAGTGGTGTGGGAAGGTCTGAGAGACGATGGGGGTCCAAGGCAGGGGGTGAAGGCTAGTCGAATTCATATTCTTCAAAATCGGCTGCAGAGACTTGTAACGTGACTTCTGCTTCATTACCAATCTCCAGAATGGCAGGATCATTGTCAATGAATTCTCCTTGATCTTCATTGAGGTGGCAGCGTTTAATAAACTCCTGGTAATGTTGCCTGTAAAGCTCCACCTAACTGTCTAACTGTGCACTAAGTTCATCACTGCATTGCTGGCGGGGCTCAGCAATCATTAAAGCATCCTTGAGTTCTTCAACCTTGCTGAGAACTTGCCTCACCTGACACTAAGTCATTCCTCTCTTTATCTGCTCTGGTTCTGCCATACCACCAATACTTCCTTCTGTCTCAAACTCACTCTCCTCGTCTTCCATTTTCCACTGCATGTTATCAGTGAAGTGGATTCTTTTGTTGCTCTGGCACACATACTTTTGTAATGTATCAGTACTGTAATGAATAAATAAAATGAAATAAAGACAGTTGAACAAAGCAACAGCCAGTCCTACCTCCTCCCAGCCCCCTCCTTTGTGAGAGAGGAATGGGATTACCTTCTGATTCAGCTTGTCATTTAATTTTGAAGTCAAATTATATATCGGGTTTTTTTTATTTAATATCGCATGTTATTATTTATGATGAAACACACCATAATTGGCTGATTATATAAGAATACAATACTGTGTAACAATGAATAAATAAAAACAAACTTGTGCCCAAGGCAACAGCCAGTCCCACCCACACCCCTCTCCAGCATGTTTATACATGGTGTCATCTCCTGTACCTATTAGCTCTCCTTAGGCTTATATCAAGTATACTTAGACCATTGTACAGTATCCCCATTAAAGACAGTACTGTACAGTGTATATTTTAATAATAAATAAGGTAATATCTGTATATTAGGTGAAGGTCTTATTGTATGACATAAAATTGTGTGTGGTTAACTGAAGCACAAGTGCATGGTGGCTGGTTGAAGATCAGTTGCTGCGGAGCACTTGGTAACACACCCAGTGCGTGTTATCACTTCCTTCCACCCTACCTCTCTAATCACCCCCACCTTTCTGCTTTCTCACTCCAAATTTGAAAATGTTATGTAAAGAAATGTTGAAGGGATACAACGTTGCTCATTTATATTGTATTTACACTCAATATTTTGGGAAGATATCAGCTGTTTAATAGCATCTGGCAGTGCTGCAGGTACAGTGTTACCAAAGAAACCGATAGATGCATCACCTCCTCCCTTCTTACCACAGTCTCCCTTACCATACCCTCATCATCACCACTACCTCTATTATCACCACTACCTCTATTATCACCACCTAAATCATAATATCAGTGATGCAGAGATGGATTAGCTTCAACCAGAGCAAAGCCATATGATATCCACTCCCTCCCTCCCACTGCGTCTCACTGATACATAGAGTCTCACACTCATTCTACTACAAGCATCTCTACTAGTCATCAAACGACTGTCATTCTTGATACAGTATTGGTTATTTGTTATTCATTAATTTGTAAAGATAGGTTACTGTAATAATCTGTGTTTATTAAAACCTGTACCCTTCACTAACAGTACTGTGTATATCGTAGGTAAAAAGTGACATCATCAGGAACTCAAATCCATATACTGTATGCAATGATATAATGACCCCTTAGAGTGCTCTTTTGGATAGTTCTCTATTATCCAGGAATGTGTCCTGAGCACTAACAAGGGTATTACTGTATACAGTAGGCTCACCACTTTCGAGGATTCTAGATTTGTGATTCATCACTTTTGTGGTTGGTTCCAAATGTGCCCATCATTCAAATTCGCACACCGACTCACCACTTTCGCAGGTATAATACACTGCTGCGGGGCATTGCTACTTGTAATAAAACTATAAAAGTTGCTGAAAAATCATTGCAATACAGGTACACCACCGATTTTCCAGCACCCTTGGTTCCGAAGCCTTGCCGGATTATATCCGTTTTGCCAGACCAACTGAGGTCAGGTAATAATAATTCAACAATACACCTCTGACCCACTAATTATACACCTCCCATGTCCTAATGCAAAATGGACTGCTAGAAACTTAAATTAAACAAATGTTAAATGTAAATTAAATCTGAAAAAATTTAATTTTGAGCAACATATTACTGTACATACTTTGTACTCAAATGTACTACACTGAAGGACTAAACTTTTTATCTCTTGTGCAAACTATATGATGTTCATATTCAAATTAATCACTATCTTACAAAGATTCCAGCAATGCAAGTTATATTCTGTTAAGTCTAGTCAGTGACATTTTATAAGATAAAAGCTTTAAGCCTAAAACTAGGCCACACTTGGGAACATCTCATTATTATTGCTTTATTTGAATGGTAATTAATGATTCGCGACATGATGATTCACCTTACACTGCAATATTGGAGGACATATTTACGAATGTAAAACAAAAATTCTACTCACCAATGGTGGTAAAGTCTAAAACATAAGGACAGCCAATGAATATTGTGCGAGTTTTTCTCAGATGACGAAGTCATCAGGTTCAACTCTGGCTGAAGCTGTAGCTTTTCATAAAGATATTGCTGAGACCGTTATTGAACCTGAAGTTGATGTTGAAGCTGTTTATGATGCTGAATTTGATGATGTAGCTGAAGGTGATGGTTTAGGCCTTCGAATAATAAAGCTGTCAAAAGAACCTTGCACAGCTGCTTTCTTTTTTCATAATACATCTTTATGCAGAGGTCATTTGCATTTATTTAAATTTTAATGTCTTGTTCTGTTAATGGATCCACTTCAGAAAATATGTTCATTGCCTGCTCCATATAATATCCATAGATCTCTCGCCTTTTTCGTATCGTTTTAACACATCTAGTTCCTCGACTAAGCTTATACACTTTCTATTAGCTATTGAAACAACACTACCATCACTTGCTCTCTTGCTCATGTTGAATAGGAATGCAAAAATGCTGTAAGAAACCTGAGAAAGTTTTTCTCCAGTTCCTGTTCAGATGCATGAAAACAAAGGGACCGCCAAGCTCCGACTCTTGTTTACTGGCGATGCGCATTACCACTCATTAGCCAGGCAGTTTCTTTGCACAAGGCGTTCTTCATTTTTATTACAGTAATTTTTTTTTTTAATACATATTGGGATTTAGTTAGTATTCATATGAAAATATAATTTTATTTTATTTTATAAAATTTTGGTCATAAATACGGGCATCCCCGGGTTACGGAATCCCGGGTTGCGGAATTTCGCTCTTACGGAATTTGTAAATTATGACCAATAATTTCGCGATATGGCCCGTAAATTCGCCCTTACGGAAATTGGGGTAAATTTTACCAATTTAAAAAAAAATCTGTATAAAATTAGAAATTTTTTTTTAAATTATAATTTGTTTGGTGTGGAATTCTTGGTGTTTGCTACCGCCAAACATGGCGTTGCCACGCAGAGTTACTCCATTGTTTACATCCAGGGTGCGCGCATGTTTCTCACCCCAACAGTTGGATTTAACTTTTACAAACATACAGTAAGTACAGTACAGTGCATTGCCCCTATTCAAGATGACTGGTAAGAGGCCATCAAGTGGAAGTAACCGCAGTAGTGCAAAAACAAGCCACAAAGGCATTACATTGGATATTAAACTTGATGTTTTAAGAAGTTATATCATAAATTATTTAATGTACTGCATTGTATGTGTTTATAAATGTTTATTTTCATTCAAAAAAGTGCTTGAATTACTTTTTGGGGGCCAAAAAAAATTCCTTAGGAATGCATCTCCAGTTTCATAATGGAAGCCAATGGGAAAATAGGTTTCGCTTTACGGAATTTCGCGAAACAGTCAATTTTCCAGGGACACAACCCTTCCATAACGCTTTTCCAGGGACACAACCCTTCCATAACGCTTTTCCAGGGACACAACCCTTCCATAATGCTTTTCCAGGGACACAACCCTTCCATAACGCGGGGGATGCCTGTACAAATGAAATAAGGATGTAAATTGAATTGGGTTCTAAATTAACTAGGGTCTTAAATATGGAAAGTTGTTGGTCGAACCGTTGTTATCGGAGGCTTTACTGTAAGCAAAATATGAGTAAATTAACTCTATACTGCTTCCCGCACCACCCATGGCTTTCCGAGTAAGCTATAACTATGGTCACATTTCAACCAATTGCGTAAGCGATAACCATGCATGTGAGACCCACAAAAAATAAGACCCGACTGTACATTATTTTTATTTTATTTATTAGTATTATTTTGATTTATTCCTCACACTTATATATATATATATATATATATATATATATATATATATATATATATATATATATATATATATATATATATATATATACAGTATATATATATATATATACTATTTTATCTTATTTCTCATAGGAGTTGGTAACTTGTGGGAATTCAGTTTCATAGTGTTAGCTATTGTGGCGGTGATCAATGCCAAGACGTGTTGGTGTGTATCTGGTGTCTTGCTGCAAATTATATCTGGGATTATATGTAATATTTCTCCAAAGCTAGGGTTAAATTATACAAGAGATATATGAAAAAACCTGGGTTTTTTACCAAAGTTCAGGGGTCAAACTACAGTACATATGTTATTGGTTTATACACGAGTATATATGTTACATCTGAAGGCCACACAGTTATGAAAATAGTCCTGTTCCTTAAGTCCTTTGACTTGCTCAGCTCCTCTCTCCAGAAAAGGTTTGAAAAGAATTGCTCATATAAAGGTTATAGAGTTTGTAATGTCTACAGTACAGTATTATATTTTGCATTGAGGAAGACCATGAAGATGATTGGATATTAGCTTCAATGGTATTTCTATGATTCTTAAATTTCATAGTTTAGAATAATGAATTACATATGAATTACATTGCCTCACATTAAGTTGGAAGATTAATGAAGGATGGACATAATACTGAAAAGGTAAAAGTACTGTATTATTGTAATATTTCCATATTGAACTCATTAGTTCCATTTTATGTGATGTGGTTAGCATTTATGTTCTAATGAAATTCATTTAGTGATTGACAAAATGAGACAATATAAATTGTTTTTGTGTTTAAAACGATAAGACTACAATGTATTTGTGCAGTCCTTTTTCTTAACTAATAATTTAGAACAAAGGCTTAAGTGAACCCAGTTGTAAGATTACTAAAAAGAGACAAAGAACTATCCCTTTAAGGAAATAAATTTGTACACACTCTTTAATTTTATGCTGAACATAATAAATTAATTCATAAATGCTCATTCAAGAGACAACTTTTTGGGAAATCTAATGCACGAAAGGTCTATGTAGAATGAAATATTAGATATGTCCTTTAAACAAACCTTAGAAAATATAAAAAGCAAATGTTGTTGTTGAGATTAGTTTTAACAAACACTAAAAGTTGGTAGTGTAGTGATAGGCGGTTCTAATTACAAAGTTAAAAAAAAATTATCCATTACCATAGTAAAAACTCATTTCGTAAAAGAACTTTAAGATACTTGGAATTTCACACATATTGTTAACATGAATAGAATTTAAGATTTTCAACAGGAAATTATCACTTTGAAGATTAGTAACGCTCGCGCAGCACCGCCTTTATTTATAACAAGAACCGCTCCAACACACGGGCTAGTTTTGATCTTCTTGCATGGAAGAATCATGCTGTATCTATTTTTACTTTGGATAGATTTTTGGGCAACCAGTTCTTTTTTTATCAGATAAATACAACTATTTTATATGTACAACAAATTAAGGACAATATGTATTAAATAAAACAAAGTGGACATTTTTGCACATATTGGTGAAATAAATTTTATTTATTTTTCTAAAAAACAGTTTTTGTGATAAAGTCCAGAATGCGACGTCTAGCTTTATACCTACGTATGTACTGTATATGGATGAAGTTGGTATATTGAAAAAAAATAATATCTAGAATTTGTTTCTAAAATTGTTCACTTCTTTATTGCCATTATTTTCATATATTTTTTTTTATTATTATTTTATTTGTTAGTATAAGTGTATAGGTATGTTATGGTAGTTTTAGAATTTTGCTAGCCTAAACGGTTTGGCTGTAAGCTAATTTAGAAAAAAACAGTTCCATCCCTAAGTTGTGTACTGTTCTGTTGTACATACTGGATTGTAACATACTATGAGTTATACATCTTTGTAATATTATACCGATAGATGCCTGATGGAGGGTGGAGAGGGTGAAGGTTATGGTCTCTCACTGTATGGTGAAGCAGTCTTACAAGTTTGAACAAGTAAAATATTGTAAAATAAACAAATAAACACTTTACAAACACTCATATGGATACTTATAAAACATTTCACAACACTTTTCATGACTTTTACACATAGCTGAGACATCATATCCACGGAAGGGAATTTATTACACAGTTCACACACACATGAGTCGTACAGGTTTGAACAAGTTTTATAATGTAATAAACAAATGAACACTTTACAACAGTCATGACAGTTACAAATTTGAATACTGTAAGTAAAATATCATGAAATATAAATATATGAATGCATTATAAACACTTACAAACAGTGATATCTCCATTAGCCGGAACAATTGGTGCAGAGCACTTCTGGGAAAAAAAGACGTTTTTTTCTAAAAAAGTTTTTGTGATAAAGTCCAGAATGTGACGTCAAGCTTTCATCTGCTTGCCTGGCGAGTTAGCTGTAAACGCGCACAAGGAAGGCTCCTCTGATTTGTGTTGTACAATAATAACTGAAATATTATGTGCCACGTGGATTTTATTTTTGGTATTTATACGTCTTAGCACGATGAGGAAATCAAGTGACTTTTATTTTGATTATGTCTCTCAGATATTGTGTTTGGGGCAATATTTTATACGGTCTGGTCAAGCATGGCGACTGCGGCTCATCTTTTATCTAGGAAGACAGTCGATCTTTAGAGATTAATATCCTTTGCTTTCAAGTCACTTAGTGAATGACGTTCTTTTTCCTCATCCCCGGGATTTTCCAGGGAATGGAAATTTTTTTCAGGAGTTCCAGAATGATGCATTATTTCATCTCTCAAAGCCGGAAAAAACCCGCATCCCTGAAATTTTCTGGGTAACGGAAAAATATTCATGGAAGTTCAAGAAATTGTTCATTGCTCATCTCTCGAACCCCCCAAAATATCCCTCATTTCAGGAATTTTCCGGGTACCTGAAAATTTTTCTCAGAATTTCCAGAAAATGCGCCAGATTTTCATCTCTCAAACCTGAAAAAATTTCCCCCTTCCTTGGAATTTTCTGGGTACTTTGAAAACGTTTTCAGAATTTTCAAGAAAATTTGCTCCTCGGAAAATTGTTCTCAAAATTCCAGCTTTGGCAACAATTTTCCGAGAAAATGTCATTTCTGGCTCTCGGAGAGTTCCGGATTTGAGGGATTCCGGCTAAAGGAGATATTACTGCACCTTACAAACACTTTACAGGCTAATATTACTGCACAATAGATAGCACAAGTGTCTGGGATGGATATCAAAACAAAATTTAAAGGGCTCAATCACTCAGCCTTCTAGGTTCACTGCTGGGACAACTCTGATACTCATGGACAGCATGCTATGGACAGTTGCCAAGTAACCAATTTGTGATGGATTACCATGAGAGAGGAGGCCTACCAGAATGACTCGCCAAAATTTCAAATGTCAATTACTTGATTTTTCATTAATTTTTTCTCCTTGATGATGCCTTGGGGCGTCGGTGCCTATTGGACGATATTATCATTGATGCCTACTTGTGTCACGATGCACGAGAGTGTTAACAGAAATTTGCAATGAGAACTTTATGAAATTTTAAGGATACTTTATTAAGCAAAAGTATCTCCTTCCATACCTTGCTTACCAAGAAAACTGAGTAAAGATTTATCCTCCAGCTAACTGTAATGGCTTTTGTTAACTATGATCGTAAATGCTTTATGTAGCATGATGCTGTCATAGACGGAAACTTGTTATTGTTTGCAGCAACTATGTTGCTGCAAATGATTATTAATGTGGAAATGAAAATACACGAAGAGTAAATTTGTATTGTCAATCTTGACAATCAACAAGTAACTGGAAACCCAAATAAAAACATATTCTGTAAAAAAAAACAAAGTAAATTAAAATTCTTATGATAACTTTAAGCTGGTAGAGTATTTAAAACTTAACTTGTACAATCGCCTCCATACATTAGCCTGATTACCTATGCTTGAACTCTATGAGAAATTATACTTCAATTTTTAATTTGTCTAAAAAAATAATCCTCTCTGTTGATAGGTCCAGCAAGATTTGTTTTTAGCACTTATAGTAATCCTATTGATCAGTAATGTGTTTATAACCTACAGTTGTACCCCGCTTTACGCGGTTTCACCTAACGGGATTTCTCATATACGCGGTGCCTCGCCAGAACCGAACTTTCACTTAACGCGGTTCATCTACCCATATACGCGCAGAGTGTCCGGCTCGAGACGCTATTTTTAGATTCGCCCCACCCGCCACCCGCTGCTCCCGCCTGCCTCGCCTCTCCCTCCTCCTCCCTCCCTCTCGCCTCCCTACGCCTGGGCAAGCCACGCTGTAAGGTTGCACAGTGTGTGTCTTCTACTAACGTAAGTGTTACACCTAACTTTTAGTTTTCCTAACCTAACCTTTATTTTTCCTAACTTAACCTTTATTTTTCCAAACCTAACCTCTTCTATATTACTTGTTTGTTCATACCATCATAAAGTTAAGATAAAATTTTTACTACAACATAGTTGTGTGTCGTCAAAAAGTGGAGTTTGGGGGTCGGGCCAGTCTCTATTGGAATTAATCCCATATGTTCTGTTGTTCACTTAACGTGGTTTTCACTTAACGCGGTACCCTGTGGGTAAAGCAGGGTACTACTGTACTTATATTTGGACAAAAACTTGATCCATATGGTCTCATGTAACCCTCTTTCAATGGTTTTTTTTTTTTATGAACTTTTTTAAGTAAGAAAGTATTTGTATCACCTATTACAAGTATGCACTGTAGCATGCAAAATTCTGTATTGCACCTGAGAAATCTATTCCTTTTTCCTTGGTTTGAAATGAAAGTATCATGTCTTGAAATTATAGAATAAGGAGGGTCAATTCCCAAAGATATTTTTAAAGGAATAGAAGTTAATTTATATATCACAAATATAAGAACAAATAAATTTCTCCATAGATCTTTGAATGGTGTCTCATGAATTATTCCATGAGAACCATACTTAAGGCAACTACAAATGATTCCTCTGAACCATCTCTATCCCAGACACTGTATATGAGTCACTTTTTTCTTGTTTTGTGTATGTGTGTATGTGTGTGTAACTTAAGAAATATATGGAAGTTTAACAATTATGCTACCTTAAAAGTAAAAGACTTTATAAAAACCAAACAGTTAATCTTTCTTGTTCTGTGAGGCTATGTCGGACTTTTTTTATCACTGTGTAGCAAAACATTTTCCTCCTATGGGAAATGGCAACTTCTAAGATAGTGAACCTATCATTAAACTGTAGGCTCTCAGGTGAGAAAGAAGGCATATATAATGATGAGGTTATCACAGGTTATGTACTGAGGACCAACAGATCATAAATACAGATAATATAGAAACCTGACTGTCCTTTCTCTCATAAAAGCATCAATGTGGTAGAAAGTTTTTTACAAGTGCTTATATTTTGGCGACATTCACAGTTAAACCCACATGATATTCTTATACATGTCTTTAGGCCTCACCCAATTCATCAGTGATAAGGTTTTAAGCTCCATCCCATTAATTCATCATCAATGTGTTACGGCCATAATGGTGATGATAATAATGATGAATGAAGGGTAACTATTTTCCAGGATCCACCCCATTCATCAGTGGTCACTATTTTCTTTTATTCCATAGCATTCATATGTGTTCCCTTTCATTTATTAGAATAATAATATTTTTCTTTATTTACATTTTAATCAAGACAATCCAATCATTCTTATCAGTCTTTGCATTCATTATAAGCAGATGGAACCTGTTGCACTCACCTGAAATTCAGACAGAAATCTTGCAGTAATATTGCCAAACCTTTCTCACATGAAAGGTTAAAGGCAATTCACAGTGAAGATTGTATGAGGGAACATGTACTGCATGTCACTTTTGGACGTGTTAGGAAGTGAAGATTTGTTTTAAATGTTGTTAGTGGCTCCCAACTTTAAATATGGAAAACATTGACATACATACATACATACATACATACATACATACATACATTATCTCCATTAGCCGGAATCCCTCTTTGCTGGAACTCTCCAATAACCGGAATTAAAATTTGCTCGGAATTTTTCCGGAAAATTCCGGGCTTGGGAACGATTTCCTGAGGTTGAAAATCAGGTGCATTTTCTGGAAAATTCCGAGAAAAATGCTCTCCAATTTTTTTCTGGGTTTGGGTGTAAATTCAGAGGATGAAGTAATGCACATTTACTATAAAATTCTGAGAAACTTTTCCCAGTACCCAGAAAAATTCCAGGGATGGGGGATTTTTTCCGGGTTTGAGAGAGTCGTCTCATTACCCAGAAACACTCATTCCCAGAAGTGCTCTGCACCAATTGTTCCAGCTAACAGGTATATCACTTTTAATTGGAAATATGAATATATTATCTTATGGTAACATCAGAGTGACTGCTTACAATGTGTGGGAAGAAGGGATACATATCATAGTTTACCTGTGTTTAAGAAGTTTTTACTTGCTAAATAATCATTCCATGCTTGTGTATCACAAACTTCAACTGGTTGATATACAAGTTGCATGAACCCTAAAAATGTGACATTAATGGATACTGCAACACATATCAGATAAAGAGATCACTAGTAGGATTATTAAAAAATTTAAATTCCTGATGTACTTTTTGTAGTGTACTTGGAAGACAATGAATAATTTAAATAGACAGTTGGTAGAATACATGAACAGGGACAGTTGAAGAACCTGCAAATTGGTTAATTGTAAATGTAAGTCAGTGAGACACTACTACTGTATTAGGTAACAGTGTGTCTGGTAAGACTCGAGTTTACCTACACTACTGATAGATTAAAGGTCATTTAAAACATCTTAGGTTCCTTACACTACAGTACCTTTAGGTGACAGTCTATAGGTTTCTTACATTACTGTTAGGTGACTTTAATAACATTGAAAGTTTCTTAACATTTCTCAAGCATATCAGCTAAAAATAAAATAAATGGCTTTTATTAATTATAGTTTATATTATACAGTACTAAGGTTGACGGAAACATTGTCTATGTTAAAAGGGGTAATAGGGTGGAGCATGATTTCACTACAGAATTTCACATTTACCACTATTAATAATCTTTATATTACATGATACCTGAAATTTAATTGTCGTTGTGTTTAAATGAAGTATAGTATCTTGTTGGCAAGACAAAGGATATCTCCTGCCATGTGCCACCTGACTAATATTTGTCCTGACAACAGTGATACTTCATAATCATTCATAAAAATCCACCCATTAGAATAGCCAAAGGAAGAACCTTAACAAATTCCAGTGTATGCAAGCATTGCAGTGGATACTTGATAATTGAATCAAGCTCTAGTAAGTCATATTTATTTTGCATTTTTATTGAGGGATAAGTTTTTAATATAGCTATATTCATGTGCTTTTTACCAGTATGCTGCAAACATATATATACTGTAATATTGTGCTGAGCAACAGTAGTTGTACATTTGTTAATTTAAATCATATAAGCTGTGCATGTTTCAGTACTGATGCCCAATATGAACCTGTCTGTTGTCAGACCTTTCTTGCATATCAGTTCCACACAAAGCTTCCATTTAAGAGTGATAGTCCTGTGTATATAAGATGATTGTGCATGTCACATTGCCATAAGTGATGAACATTATAATGAAATGATAATTTTCCTTAGTATTATGGGTATAAATTTTTTGTAGGTTAATTTTTTTTGGTCTCTTTTCCTGAGACTTTGAGCCATATTGGTCTTCATGAAGATTTTGAATATAAGCATGTGTTTTTGTTGAAAGATTTTCTTGTTACATTCATCAAAATATAAAGATTCTTCTTCAACTTACTGTACACATTTATAATATATATATATATATATATATATATATATATATATATATATATATATATATATATATATATATATATATATATACACACACACACACAGTGGTCCCTCGGTTAATGAACACAATTCGTTCCAGAGGGTCGTTCGTTAACCAAAAATTTCGTTAACCGAATCCATTGTTTCAATGGGATATTAGGTAATTGGTTCCAGCTCACAGAAAAGTACATACAAAGTATAAAAAAATGCAGTAAAGTACACATACTTTGAGGTGTGTATTTAGAAGGTTCCTGGTTGATGATGATGATGGGAATTAGAAGTAGGGGTGGCGGAGAAATCACTTTTCAGGGGACCCATGGTTGATGCCGTCATTTCACCAATAAAATTTTAATTTCACTACGTGTAATTCAAGATTATTTTATTTAAATCAACACTGCACTATATATTATCAATATGTTAACTCCACTGTCAACAAAGCCAAACTGATGCCTGGTGGCTAAGTCAAGCTTCTGATGGGCGCACAAAAAACTAGTTCCCTGTACTGCATATATTATCAATATGTTAAAGAAATGTTAAAATGACTAATAATTTTAATATAAAAAATGCAAAAATATTAAAGAGCACAACTCTTGTTGATATTTACTCCACTGGGAACGAATGTAAACATAAAATGGATTACAGTAAGTCCCCAAGTTACGTACATAATGGGGACCAAAAGGTTGTACGTAACTCGAAATGTACGTAACTCGAAAATCCCCCAACCCTATAACATTGGTCAACTTTTCACCCCTGTCAAGCAGTTTTATTATGTCCATTTTTACCTCTAGTGAGATTGCTTGACGTTTCGTAGCACTCCCACTGGCTTCACCACTCTTACGCTTTACACCAGTCATTGCACACAGAGTAAAGTGTACAAAATAGGGCAGAAATTCACAGGAGAAGTGTGCACAATGACCACACGTGTTCGCACAATGACCACACGTGTTGCTTTGGTGCGTCTAGCGTGTCGTCTGCATGGTCAGTGATAGTGGCGGCGCGGTGCGGCTGGCACGCAAACTATACGCTCGCCCGCCAAATTTAAAAATTGCTCGCCCTTTTAAGACAATATTTTTGCAATTAAAGACTTCAGAAACGATGTACGTATCGGCCGTTTGTACGTAAGTCGGATGTACGTAACTCGGGGACGAACTGTACTAAATTGGCAGACTAGCCCATCAGTTGATCAGCTGATGATCACAACAAAACGTGATGTTCGTAAGAATTTTGTTAATCGAAGTTTTGTTCGTTAACTGAATTGAAGATTTTTATGGGAGGTAATTTGTTAATCGAACCGTTCGTTAACCGAGGGACCACTGTGTGTGTATATATATATATATATATATATATATATATATATATATATATATATATATATATATATATATATAATGTGCCTCCATTAACCAAAACTATTTTGGTGTATGGTCTATTCAGTTAAACTAAAATATTATTTACTGGTATAAGAGAAATTCCTCCTCATATCATACTTACTCCATAAAAATTATTTTTTGGAGGCATGTTTAACTTACAATTCCATTAAACCAGTACAACATTCTTTACATATTAGTGTCACTTCCAGACCCACCCATTAACACCTGAAGTACCTTTTCTAAAGATGCCTGGATAAAACACCCAAGCAACCTCATATACCTCAGATACCTTCCAGATTTTGTATACTGTAATATTTAAGTTTAACTCAAACTTATCCCCCCCCCCCTCCCCCCCCAAAAAATAATGGTGTTGGGGACAAAATTATATTTGACCCACTTCAAAATTAGTTTCATTAGGCTGCCAGTTAATAGAATGATGGATAAAAGAGGCACTGATGAATATATATATATATATATACTGGTTATTTTTTCAGGTAATGGCAACTTTTACATGTCATTGTTTTTTATACATCTTTTTAATTATTTGTTTTATGTATATTTTTTCCTTTCTAACTGGTATGTTTTAAATTCTAATTGTATGTTATGACTGCAGCTGTAATTAATGATAACAGTATACCCTCTGTACCATGAAGAATATAAACCTACATGTCATATTAACTGTGTCAGCAGTAGTGAACCCAAGTAATATTCTTGCCTATTATTGTCTGCTTAATGTTCACTTTTTTGTCTGACTGTAATTATTGTATGCTGTATGAGCAAAAATGTTATCTATCTGATGTAAGAAAACTTAATATGCGACTTTAAATTTTCACATGAAGGGTCCCTGTGATAGATGTGATGCAGAGTGTCCTTGACAGAATTTACTGGACAGAAAAGTCTCCAAACACTTGTGCTACCCTTTTGTCCATAGGTTATTATTTATATTGAGTAATAAAGTTGCCTCCTGTTATCATTTTGATACACCATTTAAAACATTAAATGATGACAGGGCCACAGTTGGTAATAATAAACCATGTGAAAAAGGGAAGAAATTAAATGAGAAAAGTGAAGAGATGAGATTAAATGTAATTAAATTTTTGCAGCCAGGATGACAGTTTGCCAGTCCCTGTAGAGTGTAGATCATCTTCTGACTGGATATTTCCACAAAAGGTGTAAATCAGTTACAGGTGGAAGTTATCCCTCTGTAGTAATACAGTGTACTCCAGTAGTAGGACTCCAGTGGTAGGACTACAGTCATAGTACTCCAGTTGTAGGACTCCAGTGGTAGGACTACAGTCATAGTACTCCAGTTGTAGGACTCCAGTGGTAGGACTACAGTCTTAGTACTCCAGTAGTAGGACTCCAGTGGTAGGACTACAGTCTTAGTACTCCAGTAGTAGGACTCCAGTGGTAGGACTACAGTCTTAGTACTCCAGTAGTAGGACTCCAGTGGTAGGACTACAGTCTTAGTACTCCAGTAGTAGGACTCCAGTGGTAGGACTACAGTCTTAGTACTCCAGTTGTAGTGCTCCAGTGGTAGGACTACAGTCTTAGTACTCCAGTTGTAGTGCTCCAGTGGTAGGACTACAGTCTTAGTACTCCAGTAGTAGGACTCCAGTGGTAGGACTACAGTCTTAGTACTCCAGTTGTAGGACTCCAGTGGTAGGACTACAGTCTTAGTACTCCAGTAGTAGGACTCCAGTGGTAGGACTACAGTCTTAGTACTCCAGTAGTAGGACTCCAGTGGTAGGACTACAGTCTTAGTACTCCAGTAGTAGGACTCCAGTGGTAGGACTACAGTCTTAGTACTCCAGTAGTAGGACTCCAGTGGTAGGACTACAGTCTTAGTACTCCAGTTGTAGTGCTCCAGTGGTAGGACTACAGTCTTAGTACTCCAGTTGTAGTGCTCCAGTGGTAGGACTACAGTCTTAGTACTCCAGTTGTAGTGCTCCAGTGGTAGGACTACAGTCTTAGTACTCCAGTTGTAGTGCTCCAGTGGTAGGACTACAGTCTTAGTACTCCAGTTGTAGTGCTCCAGTGGTAGGACTACAGTCTTAGTACTCCAGTTGTAGTGCTCCAGTGGTAGGACTACAGTCTTAGTACTCCAGTTGTAGTGCTCCAGTGGTAGGACTACAGTCTTAGTACTCCAGTTGTAGTGCTCCAGTGGTAGGACTACAGTCTTAGTACTCCAGTTGTAGTGCTCCAGTGGTAGGACTACAGTCTTAGTACTCCAGTTGTAGTGCTCCAGTGGTAGGGGTTTTTTTGTAGTGCTCCTGTGGTAACGTTTACTTTTGTAGTGCTCCTGTTGTAGGGTTATTTTTGTAGGGCTCCTGTGGTAAGGTTATTACTTTTGTATTGCTCCTGTAGTAAGGTTACCTTTGTAGTGCTACCATTGTAGGGTTTCCTTTGGTAACTAGAACCAAATGAGTGCGAGTCCTCAAAAGTATAATTATTGACTAATAAGTTTAATTTTACTGAAGAAATAGAGTTTTCTGACCACTTATTCTGAAGTAGATTGTGTAAATATATGAAATTGTTTATTTTATTGAGAACACTTGTGATAATTTTCCTTTGTGTAAGCCATTGTGAGCCCAGAGTATATTATTGTATACCGGTAAGTAACTTGGCCCGACAGTGTTTCTACTGTAAAATCATGTTGTTGCTAAATTTTCATTGGTAGTTGGTATATATTCTTTATGACGTAGTTGTAAAAATCTAGGTAATGAAAATCTAAGGTCTGTCGCATAAGATTTCTTGTGTAAAACCTTGATATTTTCCTCATTGTCTGTTCTCTAGGTGTTATTACCAACTTTGATCATTCCAATCTTTATAATTGTAGAATAGTCAATGAATGACTGTGTGTGAAGTATTTGTCATAATGTGTGTATGAAAGTCATGGCAGCAGAAATGTACAGTACACTATATGGAGTCATTGTATGGCAACATAAATGTGTTTGCAGTCATTGTATGGCAACATGTAAGTGTACAATATTGTGATTTTTCTACTCAGTGTATTGTACTAGTTGCTTAATTAATATATGTAGAGGCTATATACATTAGAATAATCTTTAAGAATTTATGGGAATTCATCAGCTTAATATTTGTGATGAGCAAGTTATGACCCACTAACAGGACTGATAAAATATAAGTCCTTCCTATTGTGTAAATAAAAAGATAGACATTTTATTAGAGTGCTACCAGGGTATGTAACTGAGACTCGCATCACCACTAATGACCCTTGGTTTGTCAAACTATCAAATAACATATACTAGTTTAATATATATCTTTTATTGTGCTTGCATATTTTGCACATTAAAATTTATTAATAACTTGGTGTCCAGTTGACCTACTGAGAGTTTCACTATGCAAGTTTTATCAACAAGCACATTACTGATGCCATATTACAAAAGCTCTCCTTGCCATGAATATAATTTTTATTTATTTATTTATTTATTCAATTTATCAAGGACTGTACTGTATATCCAAATTACAGTAATATGTAAACTTATTATTTATTATATGTGGCACACAAAGTATTCTTTTAAAGATGATGTATCCTTATATTTATTAATGGTATTCTACTAGATATTTGTAATTCCCAATATTTCTATAAAAGTCAATTTTAGTAAGGAAATGTATACCTGTGTTTAAATAACATCCAAGATGTCCAATTACAGTGTAGTACAGGTATACTTATTTTGTTGTCAATTAGTATTTTAATTTGTGCCAAACATGTAGACAGAAACAGCATTAATCAGTGTTTGAATACTGTATGCAAAAACTTTTGCCTTACATCATCTATGTTAGGGATTTTTCCCTTATTTCTTAAGAAATGCACTACAGGGGAATGTTTACCATTCAACATATTATTCTCAAGTACAGAATAGCTTTTTCTGTCATGTTGTCTCTTGTAATTTATATGAATATTTTCGTATGCAGCCTAAACTTACTTGCAATTGTAACAAGTTGTAAATAGAATTGTCTTGACTAAGTTGTTCCATTTGAAATAAAAATTTTCGTGTGTACTGTAGTTGATATTATTATTTATTATTTTTACAATTTGCTGTCTTTAAATTATTACATTCCAAAACATTCCAATTTGTTTTGAATAAATCAAATACCTGTATTCATTTCATTAGTCACACACACAGCAAACAAAAGTATCAGCAAATTCTTTTTCACAAAGTCCATAAGTGATAGAGTTTGCTACTACTGTACCAGTAGTTACTAATACTTGCCATAAATCAGTGTTTATAACCATTAAAAACCTAATCACAGTAATGTTAATTTCTTTATGCAAATGAAGCTTATGGGGCATAGCACAAGCAATAATGATTAATTTTGTAATGTCTTGTAACTGACTTAGTCATTCATCACTAGACACTAGGAATGTCTTATGTGTATTTAGCTGCCATATCAAAGATACATATCTTTACTTAGAATTTCCTCCTTCCATAATTGCCATTGTTATTATTGTGTACTCATTTTGTATATTTTATATTAACTAACTGTTAAATTTATGTTTGAAACACAATAATAAAGACATTAATGTAATACCTGTACTGCATTTTTAGCCTTGAAACCTTTTTGAAGCATAGAGATGGATTTGTTTATAGTACAATAGTGGACTGTATCTCAGTCAGTTTATATCTACATTTTTGTTACTGTTGTCTCTCTGGAGAATAGAGTGAAGCAACTGGGGCTGAATCATGTGTAACCGCGTAATGAGCGACTGTGGGATAATGAGACCCTTGCACGTAGAACTCGATTGTTCTTTATTCGGTCAAAACCAGCAGAGTACAAATTACATATGTTACATATGAGATAATTAATTCACTCGTACGTTACTTCACTATTATCGACTACATATACTATATTTGAGTAGAGTGGGGTGTTAAACCATATGAAAACTTACGTGTTTCGGGTCTAATGTAGGACCTATTATCTCCCTGACTTGTTAGCTCACTGGACGGCGAGAGACTAGTCGAGCAAGTCAGCCCGAGGTGAGGGCCATCTGTTTCACATTTAACACCACAGCAAAGTTCGTTGTCAACACTCTCTCTCTCTCTCCCTCTCTCTTGCTCTCTCTCCCTCTCTCTTGCTCTCTCTCCCTTCTAGTTTATCCTACTGTGGCGGTAACACTCCCCCTGTTGAGTTTGCTCGAAACCCATTGTCTGCTGGGAGTCTCACTCTCCAACTCCCTCCAATAGGCAGAGCTTTATCACTGGACGTATTAACACTGAGTCCTTCGCCTTCACTTTGGCACACCGCACCAGGCTGTCATCACCCGGTACCGCATCCAATACCCTTCCTAGCATCCATTGGCTCCTTGGGAGAGGATGTCCAGATATGATGACTATGTCCCCGTTCAGTGTTTCGTATGTAGTGAAGGGTGACTGCTGTCTGTCCAGAACACTGATCTGTCGACCTGCAACTCTAGTTCTTCTCTCAGTTGTTTGTCTGCTTTGGCCGCTAACACTGTCGCACATAGCTCGAGCCGAGGTATGGTTTGCTGTTTCAGAGGAGCAAGCTTGGCTCTGCCACACACAAAAGGAGGTAGAGTGGGCTCCCTTTCCACTTGTGATCCTGAGGTAGGATACAGCCCCATATGCCTGCTGGGAAGCGTCGCAGAAGTGGTGCAGTTGTACCCTAGTTATTGGATTTGCACATTTAGGCTGGTAAACGTTTTGAACACTATCTCTCCCGTGTGTACGCACGGATGTTATTGACTCAGAGTCCACTCTTTCCTGACATGTGGTCCTCGCAGCAGGCGGTGTGCCTGTCCGTAATGAATGATGACACTCCCGCGCACCCATACGAACAATTTTCGCACCGAGACCAGTCCTTTCTGACATTGGACCCACCTACAGAGGCACCACTCTTCTCTACGTACACAAACGAGTGCTATGCACGTACGAGTG
The DNA here is from genome assembly GCA_958450375.1 of Homarus gammarus. Lineage (NCBI taxonomy): Eukaryota > Metazoa > Arthropoda > Malacostraca > Decapoda > Nephropidae > Homarus > Homarus gammarus. The sequence goes on along the minus strand of CAUDMG010003291.1, from coordinate 3,761 downwards.
CTATGCACACACTCGACCCACAACCCCCTTTTCGCTGGGGTTAACTATTATTATATTATAGGCATCAAACTTTAGTCGGTAGTGTTTATTTATACTGTTTATGTTTTGATTTTCTTGTTTACTGTACAGGTAGTTCTGCTATAACGCGATAGTTGTGTTCTTGTAAAACATCGTGTTATAGAAATTCGTGTAATAGAAATAACAGGACTTATGGAGAAAATAGGGTTAGGTGCAGAGTACTCCAAATCGAAAAATAATTTCGTAGTAAGCCTAACACAAAGGATAGCACAGTCTAAATAAATGTTACATTCATATCTAATAATGAAATCATACAGTATATGTTACACTTTACCTTGAAAAAATATGAATATAACTTGATGTGGGAGAAGGTTGAGGCTGAGGAGTCATGAAACATCAAGCTTTTCTTCAAGTGTTATAGCGTTTCTTTTACGATCACCAGAGTGCTTCCCAGAGATATTCTTCTTTTTCATAGTCACAAAACTGGAGAAACATTAATCAGAGTTCACTGAGACACTCAAACACTTCACACTGGAGTAAACAGAGCGCGCGGGTCTAAAACGTTATGTATTTTGTTTTTCTCTTATTTAAAATTTTACATTTTACATATACTGTACAGGTTTACTGTATAGTATACATAAATATTACATAAATTATTTCTGCAATTCTTCACAAACAAAACACGTAAATCAATTGAACAAGTGATGTGGAACGTGAACTGTAAACACTGCATAACCCCGCGCCAAGCCACAACACTGTTCAGTACACTTTAAACGCTACTTATTTAGTCTCTCTTATTTAAAATTTTACAATTTACATATACTGTACAGGTATTTCTTCACAAACAAAACTCGTAAATCAATTGAACAAGTGATGTCGACCGTGAACTGTAAACATTGAGCCAAGCCACAACACTGTACAGTACACTTTAACACTTTAAGCGCTACGTATTTATTTTTTTTTCTTTTATTTAAATATTTACAATTTACATATATATACCTGTATAAGTAAATTGTAATTTACATATTCATATCATTCTAGAGCGCCCACAAAACATGAGAACCGTTTTAGTCCCCCAGTAGAGGCGTCCGTCCTCTACCACTCCAGTCCTCCGTGTTCCTTCTGTCCTCGATCAGGGACTCAAGTATGACACAGGATGATAAGGGAATTTGAATTTATTTGTTTATTTATTTATATATAATATACTGTAATATATTAAATATACTGCAAGTATTTTTTTTAATTTATATACGTGTTTGGCGACAAAGGGAGGCTACAAGGTGATCGCTAAGGACCAAACTCCGAGTCCATGAGTGACTTCTGTTCATTATTTACATCCTAAATTTACCACTGTAGGTAGTCTCAAGAATTAATGCAGTTGTAGTGGAATTCTCCCCTACAAACGCTGTTTTTCGCTACCTAGCCGACCCCACCTAGCCGACCCCACCTATTCCCCAGTGTATGCCTCGTGACCTAGGTCAACCAGCGCCGCCATACACCACGGAGCGGGGTTCAACTACTAAGCCACGCCTACCCCCGCTATTTAAGACCTGACCTCGCGGTGATCTGCCTCTCGCTCTCGCTCTCTCGCTGACTCTCTACATACAGCCACAGCCAGCAACGCCACCTCCTCCGCCTGCCTGGCGGTCCTCTCTCCCGCTGGCGAGTATGGCGACCCACAAGCTGTCCGTCTCTGAGCGTCCTCACCAACCAGCTCTCTCTACATCACGCTTGTAACCATGCTGCCTTCCCAGCACCAAGCTGCATTGTACATTCAATACAACATGTATATAGAGAGCACATTGTGAGTTTCCTTTCTCCATTCCATCCTGAGTGTGAACCAAACAATCCATACCCCACAAATGGTGACTCATAAGAACATAAGAACATAAGAATGGAGGAAACTGCAGCGGGCCTATTGGCCCATACTGGGCAGTCCCGTTTACACCCAACCCCTATTGCTCATATGAGCATCCAACCTATGTTTGAAGCAATTCAGCGTATTCGAGTTAATGATGATATTTGGTAACTTGTTCCATTCATCCACTACTCTGTTTCCAAACCAGTGTTTACCTATTTCACGCCTAAATCTAAATTTGTCCAATTTAAAACCATTGTTACGAGTTCGCTCCTGGTTGGATAATTTGAGTACCTTTGTAATGTCCCCTTTGTTTAGCCCTGCCTTCCATTTATACACCTCTATCAGGTCGCCCCTCGCTCTACGTCTCTCAAGGGAGTGCAAATTAAGATGCTTTAACCTGTCTCTATACTCAAGGTTCCTGATACCCGGGATTAGTCTTGTCATTCTCCTCTGGATTCTTTCCAAGGATTCTATATCCATTCTGTAATACGGTGACCAGAACTGGACTGCGTAATCCAGGTGTGGTCTCACAAGAGCAAGATACAGTTTTAGGATGACCTCGCTAGTCTTGTAACTAACACTCCTTTGTATGAACCCAAGTACTTTATTAGCCTTGTTACGAGCAAAAACACATTGTTTACTTGGCTTAAGGTTCCTACTTATCATTACTCCTAAATCTCTCTCGCAGTCGGATTTCTCTATGGCATCGTTGTTCATCTGGTATCTGGTTTCCCTGTTTACATTCCCTATACTGAGTACTTTACATTTGTCAATGTTGAATTTCATCTGCCATTTTTCAGACCATTCGAAAAATTTGTTTAGATCCTCCTGTAGTTTTGCCGAGTCCTCGTCAGATTTGATAACACGTCCTATTTTAGTATCATCAGCAAATTTACTTATGTTGCTGTCTATGCCGATATCTATGTCGTTTATGTATATAATAAACAATAATGGTCCAAGTACTGAGCCTTGGGGAACTCCACTTGTGACGTTGCTCCAATGGGACTTAGTGCCGTTAATGCTCACTCGCTGTTTCCTGTCCTGTAACCACGCCCTAATCCATTTAAGGATGTCACCTTTGATGCCATGAGCTTCTACCTTTCTAATTAGTCTTTCGTGGGGTACTCTGTCGAAGGCTTTGCTAAAGTCGAGATATACCACATCATAATTGTGCCCCTCGTCCACTGATTCGAAAACTGATGAAAAGAATGTTAATAGATTAGTTAGGCAAGAACGTCCGCTTGTGAAGCCATGCTGGGAATCATTGATCAATCTGTGCTTCTCCAGGTGATTTCGAATAGAGTTTGAAATGATTGCTTCCAGTAATTTGCCTACTATTGATGTTAGACTGATTGGGCGGTAGTTAGAGGATAGTGATCTATCCCCCTTCTTGAAGATCGGTATTACATTCGCTATCCTCCAGGATTCTGGTACTACACCTGTTTTTAAGGACATGTTAAACAACTTTGCTAAGGGCATACTAAGCTCTTCCTTACATTCCTTTAATACTCTGGCAAATATCTCATCGGGACCAGGTGACTTATTAGGCTTTAGTTTGTCTATTTGCTTACTAACATCGTTACTAGTCACTACTATCTCACTTAATTTGTTTTCTTCACTATCTCTGAATAGAGTCGGTGCCTCGGGTATCATGTTTAAATTTTCGCTGGTGAAAACTGTTGAAAAATATTTATTCAAATTATTGCTCATTTCTCCGTCGTTATCAGTGAGCTCGCCGGAGTCTGACCGTATTGGTCCAATCTTTTCTCGTGTTTTAGTTTGATACATTTGGTAGAATCCTTTGGGGTTTGTCTTTGCCTCCCTTGCTATCCTTACCTCATTATTCCTCTTTGCTTTCCTTATCTCGGTTTTAACCCTACTC
>CAUDMG010003290.1:5000-53485 GCA_958450375.1 Homarus gammarus | reverse complement strand
TTCCTGAGTGCGGACACACACACCCCTCTTTTCTTCCTCAGGTACTCCCTGCTAATGTCCTGCACCCTGCTGCTGTCGTGGACCCAGCTGCTGTCACGAGCCCTCATCCGCTGCTGCTGACACAGCCCTTGCTACTGACCCAGGCCCACACACACCCCAGCAGGCGCATCTGGCGACTCTGTACCTGCCGTGAGGGAAGCACAACATTCATCGCCTCCACACACACTTATTCTCCCTCTCTACCCCCACAGATATTGTGTATCTAGACAGTTGTCGCCAGCGACCGGCTCATCCACGCCATCGCCGTTGTCTCACATGAGGCACGCACCGCCCGTTCTGCCTCACATGTGCTATGCAACTCTGCAGACAACAAGTCTCCTACACAGCCTGGAGGGAAGGGGGAGTACTGTAGTGGAATTCTCCCCTACAAACGCTGTTTTTCGCTACCTAGCCGACCCCACCTAGCCGACCCCACCTATTCCCCAGTGTATGCCTCGTGACCTAGGTCAACCAGCGCCGCCATACACCACGGAGCGGGGGTCAACTACTAAGCCACGCCTACCCCCGCTATTTAAGACCTGACCTCGCGGTGATCTGCCTCTCGCTCTCGCTCTCTCGCTGACTCTCTACATACAGCCACAGCCAGCAACACCACCTCCTCCGCCTGCCTGGCGGTCCTCTCTCCCGCTGGCGAGTATGGCGACCCACAAGCTGTCCGTCTCTGAGCGTCCTCACCAACCAGCTCTCTCTACATCACGCTTGTAACCATGCTGCCTTCCCAGCACCAAGCTGCATTGTACATTCAATACAACATGTATATAGAGAGCACATTGTGAGTTTCCTTTCTCCATTCCATCCTGAGTGTGAACCAAACAATCCATACCCCACACAGTCATTTACTGAATATTCTTTGCAAAAAAATAAATTTTAAATGAATTATTTATAAGAGATAAGTATTATGATCAGTAAATATACAGATATGCATTACTGACCACCTCCAACACAAGGCCGACTAATAATAGCCACAGGCGGTCACAGTCAAGGTCACTGTCCCTTTCTTGTCACTGGCTGTGGGATGATGATAGCAGCTGTGTTTATTACGGTATGTTAGACTGGTTTATAATACATTTTTATTATTTTAATATACCGGTAATCTTCATTTTAATCCAGCTTCCCGAAAGTAAGTTTCAATATAAAATAATTAGTGGTACTGTAGGACCTTGTGAGTGGTTTACTGTATACATAAATATTACATAAATTATTTCTGCAATTCTTCACAAACAAAACACATAAATCAATTGAATATGTGATGTAAAGAGAGCGCGGGTCTAAAACGCTATGTAATTTGATTTTCTCTTTTATGTAAAATTTTACAATTTACTAATAATGTAACGACCACGGTCATACACGTCAGTTAACGCCAAAATCAAATGATTCATATTACGCTCCATAGCCCACAAAACATGTACCTCTGCTTTTATTTTGAGTCCTCCATCTGAGGAGGCCGTTTTCTCATTACTTCAAGACGCCTCAGTCCTCCGTTATCCCATTTTCTCTGACTTACTGAAACCAACCTCTCTATATAATGAATTTGAATGTGAGAGAACACCTTTGTTTTGAGTCAACTTAGATATGTCTGTTTACAGTTGGAACAGTCAAGATCCAGTGTGAGTGGTGTTGAACGCCTCAACTGTCCTTATTGTGAGTAAGATGTGTCAAGTAAGCGAGTGTTGAGTTTGCCAGTTAGGGTGGCGTATTTTATATCGTCCGTGGGGATATCCATGGGTTTCTGATCGCTACTGAAGTTATATTGTTTTGTCGCCCCGACATCAGAGAATCTGATGTTCATAGTTTAGTTAGTGTCAGTTGTCTATTTAAGAAAGTCATTCATCTTCTGAACAGTTCCTGTCAAACTCAAAATTCTCCCAGATTTAACGGCCGTTTGACCGGGGATGTGGTTTGCGGTCAGGTCAATAGAGTTGCGAACGCATATATAACTTCAATTCACTTCTGTACTGACAAACTCAATCTCTGATTAAATCATAAATATAGATGTAGAAAATTAGCCTGATCTGTGACACTGACGGTCACAGCTAGGTGTCCAACGACCACTGTGAATAGAGGGTCTATTGTTAGTTAAATTTATCTTTCTAGTAGGAATATGCCCTCAGGCCCGTATATATGCCGGCGCGCGAGGGGACCTGACCGGTGCCGGACCATGGAAATTCACCCTTTTCCTGGATAGATAGTGACTTGTGCTTATGCCTGGAAGCACTAGCACCACTTTCTCTGCGTCATGGTCTCTTTGAAGACATATTGAAGGGTTAAATGTCGTATAGTAGCTTCTCAAATTTCGCGAGTTTTTAATTCTTAACGTATTTTATTGAAATACAAAAAAATAAATAAATAAAAATTTTGACGGCGGAAACTTGAATTTCGACGGGTTTGAACGGCCCGCCAACGTGCAGACGACGGGCATAATAGTGTAAACAGCGTCATTTCTCTTATGTACAAAAGATTCATTATTGTTTATTACTGAAAGTCTTTTTTATCGAATTAATGTTTATGTGTGCAAAATGAGCAATACAATTCATTAATAATACGTAGAATATTAAAACACACAAGGGAATGACACAGCATTGTTTTCGTTGATTAGAAAACCAGTGAGTGACTGGTTCTACATATAAAACTGAAGAAAATAAGACCTTGGTTGTAGCTGTAGTAAAATTATTGTAAAAAATGAATATGGTTGTTTGAATTACCTGTAATGTTATTTAATGTTAATAAATGGAACAATATAAGTAGCTAACCATTAATGGTAAAAAAAAAAGTGAGACTGCTCGTATGTAAGTGCGCACATGTGAAAATATATCATTACTCTACACAAGAATATGAAAGCAACACTTATTTACTGTTCATGTATATTAAAGGGTTAAATGTTGTCCTCTGTATAGACAAGCAGAGAGAGAGAGAGCAGCTGAACTGCCGGATGTAAACAAACCTTAATTTCCCGCGGCTTTTTTTTTTTACTGGGATCAGCCCCCCCGGGCATAGGTCACTGACCCACATTGGGGCCTGAGGGGCAAAAATTTAATACTCCTGTAATAATAATAATAATTCAGAGAAGTAAAAAAAAAAAAAACCTGCCTATTTACCTATTGGACAAACTAAAATCGTTCCGGACCACGGGAGTTTCCGGACCACAGAATGCCGAACTAGAGAGGTACAACCTGTATATGTAAAGAATTGAAGAAGGATAAGTATATAAAACAGGGTGCTCATTGGAAAGAGTACTACACAGAACATATAAGTATATGAATAAATAGACTATTAACAGAAAAGAATAGCTGGATGGTAAATTATTGAAGAGAAAACTCGGCCCGTTACAATAATATATAGGTATACTGTATACATAAATATTACATACATTATTTATGCAATTGTTCACAAACAAAACACATAACTCAAATGAACATGTGATGTTGAATGTGAACTGAAGCCACAACAACCGTTGAGTGGAATCGAGTTAGAGCAAACGAGTTCGCGTTTTACAAATATCGTTCCTCAATTCATAAATCGCGTTCGAGCAAGTTCGCGTAAGTTCGCGTTGTCAAAACACGCGTTATAGCAGAACTCACTGTGCCTGAATTAAATAATATGTTAATTACAGAACAGCATTAAAAATTATTTCTCTGAAAAAATTAATAAGACAAATATGTAAATAAACGTGTAACAGCTTTTAAATATCTATAAACCTATATTATTTTCTTTTAACAGTATCGTGTGATTAAATTACTATATTACATCTTTATGCACATGCACAGCTCTGTTGCAAAATATATAGTAGGCCTATATTCAGACTCAAGTATTTATGTTTTACAAAAGGGGTTGGGGATAGGGGTAAATTATCCTAAATGGGGTAAATCTATAAAGGTTGGTAATACATGCGACATGAGGGCCTTAGTTTCCTCGAGTTCTTAAAAAACATTCTCTTTGGCATGGTGACTGACCAAAGTTTCTAGAGGTCGTCAGATTTTCGTTTGTTTCCATCTCATGGTGTAAGTTTCCCTACCGTTGAGTGTAAACACAGCTGACTGGATCTTACTACAAGCTGATTAATTTTGTGTCACGGACCCATAAATGAGGTAAGTTTTAGTGACCAAGATATAAACCATATATCTGAAATATGAAGTCACTGTTTTTCGGATGATTACTGTAAAGAGCAGTACAAAATTGTTCCCAATTGGGCCCCGCACCTCCTAAGGCTGGCACTGCATGCAGCATGTCGATGAACTGCCACTTTCTTGTCTTGGCAAACACAGACATGTCGATGTAGATAGCAAAAGGTGTCTCATGGTCCTTGGGAGTGTCTGTGGATTTGTATTCCTACCTTGCAGTTGGCAAAGCAGTTACTGTAAGAGCTGTGGGATAGCAAGGTCAGACTTCGATGCACCATGCTGGAGTTAGGGTTTGATATCTGCACCACGTTCGATCATGCATACAAATTGAAGCGGTGATGGTGGAACAGCCTGTTCAATGCATCCTTCATGAAAAGTACTGCTGAAGTGTGACTTGTGCTGAAGCTTGTCCCGTCGTATCATCCCAACCTTGGCCAGATAGATCGCGTCACCATATTTGCCTGCTTGTGCCAGGATTGAGCCAACATCCTTCTCAAAGGCCAGTAGGATATCTCTTCCTTGGTGATGAGCTTGCAGCTGGGGGATGTGAAAAAGTAGCAGGTCCTTCAGTCGAATAGCATGGACATCGGGCGATCCAACACCCAGCTGCTCAAGTCTATGGAGACTGTAAAAAGCCAAGTAGCAGATATGAGAGGCCAAGGAGAGTCTCAGGTTGCATTGGTGAAGAAAAATCAACCTTACAAAAGTAATTTCAATAATTTCAGACAAAATAAAATACTGTGCAACTATAAGAGGGAGTCACAACATAAAACTAGAGAACAGAAGTAAGTAAAGCCAGGTTCTCAGAAAGAATGTTACAGGTGTGATAAACTGGTAATACAGATTTGTTTCCTCAACACAGTACAAAATATGCAGCCACAGTTAAGAAATGTAATGTTTGTAAAAAAACTTGGTTATTTTGCTAAAATGTGTAAGTCCAAGTCCTTCTAGTGTAACAAACACATTCATGCTGCCAGAGATATGCAAGATCAGGATGATCCTAAAACCACACCGCCACCTACACAAGATCACAATTCAGTAGATTTTGCATTCAAATTAAATTCAGTTTCCAGGGACAGACAAAGAGTAATGTTATAAGTACTGTACACGTAAATGATAAACCCTTAAAAATGCAATTAGATACAGCAGCAGATGTTTCAGTTATGTCAGAAACAGTTGCAAGGTTTATTCCTAACCTACACATAAAGGAGAGTAAAGAGAGATTGAAAGACTACAACTATAAAGATATACAGTACCTGTAGTCGGTAGTGCAGAGGTAGATCTTCGGTACAAAGAGTGTGTACGTAGAAATATGCCAGTTATCATAGTCGAGGGTAATGGTCCTTCTTTGTTTAGATTAGACTGGTTGAAAGAAATTCCACTTGACTCGCATGGAATTTTCAGACTACAAAGTAGCACAGGAGTTCCTTCAGGAAATACATTACTAGAGAATTTTGGATACCTATTTGATGAAAGATATACGAGCTACTTTATCGTTGAAGCCTGATGCTACTCCCAAATTTCTTCCACCCACACCAGTTCCATTTGCCTTAAAAACACTAGTTGAACACAAGATACATAAGCCAGGAAAACATGGGGAAAGGTAACGTATTCAGCATGGGGTACACCCTTGGTCCCAGTGGTTCAGAGTGATGGTAATGTAAGGTTATGTGGAGATTATAAAGTGTCTCTGAATCCCCAGTTGGAATTAGCACAGCACCCACTGCCAAAACCAGATGATATGTTTGCTGCACCTGGTGGATGTAGTGTATTTTTTTAAATTTATTTAAAACATGATTTTCAACAATTACTTTGGATGACAAGTCAAGGGAGTTATGCACACTTAACACTCATTTCGGTTTATATCGTCCAACCCGCTTGCCTTACGGAGTGTCCAGTAGCCCAGGATTATGGCAACAAATGATGGATTGTATATTCAATGGCCTTCAAGGAACCTTTTGTTTTGTAGATGATATATTAATGGCTGGGAAAGATGTAACAGGGCATAAGGCGAGACTACAAGTTGTGTTAGAACACATCCGAGAACATGGACTGAAAATCCGTAAAGACAAATGTGAGTTTGAAGTACAGTACCTTCTGTTCAGTATTTGGGATTTAAGATAGACAGTGAAGGAGTCCACATAACAGCTGGTGTATGTAAACAGCTGGTGTTTGTAAACAGCTGGTGTATGTAAACAGCTGGTGTATGGAAACAGCTGGTGTATGGAACAGTTGGTGTATGTAAACAGCTGGTGCATGTAAACAGCTGGTGTATGGAAACAGCTGGTGTATGGAAACAGCTGGTGTATGGAAACAGCTGGTGTATGGAAACAGCCTTGGTGTATGTAAACAGCCTTGGTGTATGTAAACAGACTTGGTGTATGTAAACAGACTTGGTGTATGGAAACAGACTTGGTGTATGGAAACAGACTTGGTGTATGTAAACAGCTGGTGTTTGGAAACAGCTGGTGTATGTAAACAGACTTGGTGTATGGAAACAGCTGGTGTATGTAAACAGCTGGTGTATGGAAACAGCTGGTGTATGGAAACAGACTTGGTGTATGTAAACAGACTTGGTGTATGTAAACAGCTGGTGTATGAAAACAGCTGGTGTTTGGAAACAGCTGGTGTATGTAAACAGCTGGTGTATGTAAACAGCTGGTGTTTGGAAACAGCTGGTGTTTGGAAACAGCTGGTGTATGGAAACAGCTGGTGTATGGAAACAGACTTGGTGTATGTAAACAGACTTGGTGTATGTAAACAGCTGGTGTATGAAAACAGCTGGTGTTTGGAAACAGCTGGTGTATGGAAACAGACTTGGTGCATGGAAACAGCTGGTGTTTGTAAACAGCTGGTGTTTGGAAACAGCTGGTGTATGGAAACAGCTGGTGTATGTAAACAGACTTGGTGTATGTAAACAGCTGGTGTATGGAAACAGATTTGGTGTATGGAAACAGCTGGTGTATGGAAACAGCTGGTGTATGGAAACAGACTTGGTGTATGGAAACAGACTTGGTGTATGTAAACAGCTGGTGTATGTAAACAGCTGGTGTATGGAAACAGCTGATGTATGGAAACAGCTGGTGTATGGAAACAGACTTGGTGTATGGAAACAGACTTGGTGTATGTAAACAGCTGGTGTATGGAAACAGCTGGTGTATGGAAATAGACTTGGTGTATGGAAACAGCTGGTGTATGGAAACAGCTGGTGTTTGGAAACAGCTGGTGTTTGGAAACAGCTGGTGTATGGAAACAGCTGGTGTATGGAAACACCTGGTGTATGTAAACACCTGGTGTATGGAAACAGCTGGTGTTTGGAAACAGCTGGTGTATGGAAACACTTGGTGTATGGAAACAGCTGGTGTTTGGAAACAGCTTGTGTATGTAAACACCTAGTGTATGTAAACAGCTGGTGTATGGAGAACTTTATGACTATTACCATTAACATCATTAATTTCAACTCTCACATCACCTCTACCTGATACAGTACCATTTTGCCTACTACCATCTGTCAATTCTATACAATGGTTGGAAGAATCAAAATTCTGATCAAATTTTACAAACTTGGATTTATCACTTATGACATGTGATGTCGCTCCACAGTCTACCAACAGGCATTGTGCATTTACATCACTACTTACATTATAAACAGAACTGATGCTAGCTCTAAATGCAAGTGAATGGCTATCTTCTTCACTGTTAGTTACAGACTTTACTGAATTATTTCTGCGGCAATAATTTGTATCATGAGTAGGGGATTTGCAGTTATCACACCACCTATTAGGCCTTGCTTCATTAGGATTATATTTGTCTTTACTTCTGCACTCAGATTTTCTGTGTCCTAATTTTCCACAGGAAAAGCATTTAATATTCATATTTTTTAATTTTGTATTCATCACATCATCTGCATCCTCACCTTGTTGTTGTTGACACTTTTCAGTTTCTTCAAAACTTCTTAATGCTACTTTAAATTCAGAGAAACTAACAGCTGTTTCTTTCTGCGTCACAGCAGTAGAAAATGTCTTATATTCTAAAGGTAACCCTTTTAATAACATTGGTACAAGTAAACTGTCACTGATGGTTTCACCTGCTAACTTCAATGAAGCTGCTGCCGTTTCAGCCCATATCACGTAGTTGGTAATGGCCTCTTCATTGGATTTCTTGAGTGACGTCAGTTCTGTATTCAAGGCAATAATTATTGGCTTGCTGCTGCCTAGATAATGTTCACGGAGAATCTTTAATGACTTCCTACCGTCATCTTTGGCATCTCGGATGATAAGGGAAAGACTTTTATCATCGAGGTACTGGACTATATCTGCAAACACTTCAGTATTCTTCTCCGTCTCCTCTGCACCATCTCCATCTTGATTAACGACATCGAGAAGTTTTTGAAGTCTTAAATGGCCTAAGAACTTCACTTCCCACAACTCATACTTGCTTTCATCACCATCAAACACACCAACCTATGCCTGGGCCCATAACCTGTTGAAGTTACATTGTTCATTTTTGGTGGATATCAGAGAAATATGATGCGAGAGGCTCAGACAATGACACAAACGTTGTTGTTCTTTCCAGTATATTTTGGGACCATCCGTAAAAACAAAACAAACATAACATGCGCAGCAAAGTGGCGCTTTATTCCACAACTAACACAAAACATAATGGAACATATTCACATAAATATGGGGAACCTAGTTTATATCTAACACGCTGCTCTGCCTGGCTCACTCACAGCCTCCGCCTCCACTCTTCCTCCTGGCTCACCTGCAACCCCTGCCACCCCTGCTCCACCTGGCATACCTTCAACCTCCACAATGACTGTTACTGCCTTCTGGAAAAATTATAACATTTGACAGGCAGTCAATTTCTTTGTAAAAGCCTGGGGGAAATACTAAAAAGGGAACCGTAGGTATGCCTGGTCGGCACTCCTGCCACAACTCAAGTCTGTCGAGATGATGAACCAAGTTAATGAACCAAGTGTTGGAAACCGTCCACAGTATCCCAGCCCCAGGATTTCAAGAAGTGACTCGGGAAGATTTGGAAAAACCGATGCAAGAAGGTAACACAAATGACGTCGAGGATCTCCTGCAGGATGAAGAAGGTGGTGAGAGTGGTGATGCAGGGGAGACCGAGCAGAGGAAAGTGACGACACAGAAGCTGTCACTTTTATTGGGTGTTTTTACCAGCCTTCAAGAGATGATCCAAGACATTGAGAGTGAATCAGGTGAAAGGGAGCAAGTGATTGGATATGTAGAATCTATTTCAAGAAAATACCAGAAGCAGTACAACGAGCGAGTGAATGCCCGACAGCAGTCATTCATCACTCACTTTTTTTCACAATGCCGGCCAGCCGAGGAAGACCAACAGAGAGAGGTTGAAGTTGATAAAGACATTGATGACATTGGGGAAATGCCTGAAGATTTTGACTGCGGGGTTTGATGAAGTGTTAGCGGAAGTGGATGAACCGAGTGCGAGAGGCCAGCATGGGGACGGGGACGGAGATGGGGCCAGGGATGTGGGCGGAGGTTCGAAGCAGTGGCCTCCATGCCCCAGCCTCGGAACAATCATCACACCAAGCACCTCAAAAACTCCCCCAAGCTACGGGTAAGTGTTATATTATTGTACTAAAATTCTTTATTCTGATGATTGAATAACAAATCTTTTTATTTGAGCTCACAAAAAGTGTTTGGCAGGGCTTCAAAGGGGAAAAAATGGGTGAAATTCTTGGGGCGGCAGCACCAATAAACCCTTTTTACATGTATTTTAATGTCACACAAATAACATTTTTGTTAATAACGATGTTTTTCAGGCACCTGTTAGACGATTTTGGCGAGGGTTTATATATATATATATATATATATATATATATATATATATATATATAATATATATATATATATATATATATATATATATATATATATATATATATATATTATGTTGTCAAAGTAAAAGAAACAACTAAAACCTTGCAATTGTGTGTAAATACTGTTGAAAGTCATATGAGCAACCTGGGATTTTGTCACAATTTTCGTGATACCATATGGCAAGAGGATCTACCATTAGACAATACAGTACATTGTGCTACTACTATCTTCTCAAGTGGTAGTACCTCCCTGTTTGATAGCTGCCTACTGTATACTTATAAGACTAACAATTAAAACATATATTATTTTAGGATTTATTATGGTTTATAATGTACAAGGCCCTATACAGTGCAGGTTGACAATCCCTTATCCAAAATCCTTGGGACCAGATGCATTTTGGTTTTTGGAATCTCTCGGTTTTAATAATTCCCCCCCCCCCCCCCCCCCCCCACACACACACAGGGATCAGCCCACCCGGGCACAGCAGTTCACTGACTCACATTGGGGACTGGGGGCTAAAATATAATAATAATAATAATAATAATAATAATAATAATAATAATAATAATAATAATAATAATAATTCATAGGTCTGGGTCGTGTTTCTCACTTTTGATCTTTTTTTTCATTCTTGTATTTCTTTATTATTATTATTATTTCATTATTACAGTATTATTGTTATTATTATTATTATTATTATTATTTTATTTTTGTGTATTTTTTATTAAAAATTTTATTTACTATGAATAATTATTATTATTACAATATTGTATTATCATTATTATTACCTGTACAATATAATTATAATTATTATTACTATTACATTTTCACCCCCCAGGCCCCGATGTGGGTCAGTGACATGTGCCCGGGTGGGCTAATACCAATAAAAAAAAAAAACCAATGCTCCAAAATTTTTTTCGGTTTTCGGGATTTCGGATAAAGGGTTGTCAACCTGTACTTACACAATGAAGATGAGCAAATTTGAACAGTGTCATGATAAAAATTTAAATTTTTTCAGCATATACCAAATCTAACTCACTTCATATTATTGAAAAGAAAGAACAATTCTTAAATAATTTATTAATTCTGCTATACACAAATAAACATTAATATTCAAGGTGTCACAGTACACTTATTTCAGTTATTCAATTGATTCAATAACTTTACACAAAAATGCCCAATAACTTATCTTTTGATTTTAAATATTGTGTTCAATTAATAAACACTTCCTTGATATGGATGTGGACTTAAACAGTTGAGTCAACCAGTAAACCCATCACTAAACTGTTACAGCTTGTGACTGTTACATGAACAGGGATAGATACCTCTACTGGAAAACCTACAATACATATGATTATCAAAATCAGCTTATATCTTAATGAAACGAAGCTGCATAACAAATTTCATTTTGATGTGCAAATTCTTTTTTAACTTGATAAATGAAATGAAATTTCATAAACAGATACTGTGTGGGGTGGGCTATTTGCCTCCTTGCCAAAGTCTGTGGTTGAGAGATGTAAACAAAAGAATAATTATCAAATCTCCAGTGAAATCTGAGGCGAGATCAAACATATACATAATATATACTGTATTAGAAATGCTGCCTTACTAAGAAACAAACAGGTGAATACTAATAAAAAAAAATATCAAAAAGCATTACACTCTTAATACATAGAATATACCACATTGTTTAATCTTTTAT
Source organism: Homarus gammarus (assembly GCA_958450375.1). Classification (NCBI taxonomy): domain Eukaryota; kingdom Metazoa; phylum Arthropoda; class Malacostraca; order Decapoda; family Nephropidae; genus Homarus; species Homarus gammarus. Next base: position 41,738 of record CAUDMG010003290.1, on the reverse strand, counting down.
GCCTAAATTTTACCTAATGTACAGCCAAGGTCAAAAGTAATCATCCACTTCACTATCTAATCCGCACCTGGCCGGGTCCTTTCTGCATGTTAAGTCCCGTGGGGTGGAGAGGGAAAATGGTTGACTTAGGGGAGGGCCATTTGTTGGAGGGGTGGGGAGGGATATTGGAGGATGGTATACGATGCAAATTATTCATCAGAAAGGAAGGGCATTGAAGAAAGCAGGGAAATTCGTCAAAAAAGGAAGGGAAGAATAGATGTAATTTTTTCACTATATTATCTTAAGTTACATGCTTGTAAGAGTAATAGACGAGGACCCTTATTTTATGATTATTATAATGTGTCATCCATTTCCTTATTTATATTTTTTCAGGTTGTTATTCAGGTTTTAAACTACAGTAATAAGAAATATATAATAACGTTGATATGAGGAGAATATTGATTACAAGGGTGGAAATCAATTTTTTTAAATATCTAACAACACAGGTCACACAGAATCTCAATAGCCAGTCCAATGTCCTCCTCACCTGTCAATCTTTGTCTACCTGGCCTAAAATTATATAATTTATATGAATTAAGAATTTCAAACATGTTTTGTTGACATAATGCACCCAAAATTAGTCATTTTTATACAGTAAGTCTTTGTATAACGTCGGTCCATTTAATGTTGTTTAGGTACTACTTCAATAATCTTTAGATACCTAAAAATTTGTTTAACATCCCGATGACTCAGTACAAAATTGTTTTGCGTCATCACGGACTACTTTTTACGGCGCAATCAACAACGGAGGAGGAGCAAACAGCGGCGGAGGAACCCCAGTCAGAGCAGTAGGAGTAGGAAGCAGCCGCGGAGTCTCAGTGACTCTCCACCCTCCTCCTTTCCCGCCCTCCTCCTTTCCCGCCCTCCTCCACTCCCACCATACTCCTCCCCTCCCGCCATCCACCTCCTCTGCTTCACTACCCACCACACACTCGCTCTACCACCTCCGCCCATCGGTGGGTATCAATACAAACTTAGTAGTTGTATATGTTTGCATTATTTTCTATAGAAATGGCAATGATTTTCTGTATATGTCATGTGTTTCATGGGGCAAAAGGAGGCTCAAGATTGTAACTTCAGTATTTTATCTATTACTTATGGGGAAAATTGATCCGCTTAACTTGTTTCATATAACGTTGTGTTTTTAGGAACATAACCCCGACGTTAAGTGAGGACTTACAGTATATCAAATGACAGCAAGCTGTAAAAATATACTCAAGTTTCCAGACCCCTCCCAGAGGGTTAACTAAGTTCTTACAGTCTGCCTGGTGACCTCAACCTCCCTTGCAATTTCTGACATGTTGTAGCCAGCCGAATGCAAAACAATAATTTCCCTGTAACTAGTCAGTCAATATTCTTTAGCGTCCATCTTGGAATGGGTGTGGTCAAACAAACATACGAGTATTACAGGGTGGACAAGTCACAATCTATCCAACAATTCATTCTTAATTTTTAAGTGATTTTTTTTCAAGAACGGTAGTGGCGAGAGGTGGAAGTGATCAAGTATAACAGCCTAGTTTAGTGTTACTGGTGGTGAGCAAGCCACACCCCCTTCTCTCTTATGTTGTCATATCAGAGGTTTTTCCTTGCAGAAGTCAGATGTCTTGTCAACACTAATGACACATTACCTGCAAAAAGCTCACGTGCATTCTTCCCCAGAATGTCAAATAAAGGCATAGATAACTAAGGGAAAGTTAAGTCCAAATGACACCTCCCCTTCACCACCCATCCGAAATGGTGAAGGGGAGGTGTTATTTGGACTTAACTCTGGTTGGCTGGTTGGGCTTTAGGCCTATCAGCTGCCAGGGTCATTAAAACCATCAACATCAAGCTACAGCCACCAGCCTTAACATCTTCAGGTGTTAAGGATAACAAGACCACATACACTCTCACTACGTCTGTGGCAGTTGACTTATGCCCTCCTACCTTACCCGGATCCATCAACTCTAGCTCTCCCCCACCCTCTTGTGACCTGTCGTGTAGAAAGGCCTTGAGCTCGCAGGTATGGTAGTGGTAGGGGTGGATGATTACTTTTGACTGCAACTGTACACCTCTTCATGTATTTATGACCAAAATCATTTTTCACCACTGATCAAGGAATTTAACTTGTATCAGTAGTTAAGATTTGCTTACATAATGCCCTGGTACATCGCTCTTGGTCAGTTTTTAGTCAGTAAAGTTTGCAGCCTGATTGGCAGTTTATTGAGTTGAGGCAACACAGCTCATTTGATGTGCAGCTTAGAACATGAGTCCTTTTGTTACCTAAAATTTATAGCCAGTTTAATCATAAAATATTTGTTAAAAATCCTGTACATGAAGCCAAATTGTTTGTCCAAGAGTAAAAATAATCTCAACCAACAGCTAATATAAACTAAGTTGAACAAGTAACATAAATTTTGTCATCTGCATAAATAATCCTATTCGTTTCAGTCAACTTATGGTTACTACCAACTGGAGTAATTCCATGGTTGTCATAAGTTTTCATCATCCTTAAATTGCCATCAGCTTAAGTCAACCAGCATTTCATTAGCCAAGATACATTTGTGGTTGTTACCAGCTTTAGTCAGTCACTAATTGTCAGTTTAGTTTAACAAGAATAGTTATGTTTGGCAACATGATAGCACTTATCAATAAGGCCACTTAGTGTTTTTAGCAAGTCTAGTCATGCCTAATTTTAAGTCATCTATATTTTCACGATATTTCTTAGCTAATTCATTCAATTAAACAATTAAAATTCACCAAAACAGTTACAGTCACCTTAGAGCACTCAATAATTGTAGTCGACACAAGGGTTTTCCTCATCCTGCACAGCATGGTCACTGCAAGCACAAGTGCGACCCCCCCGACCATTAGGGAGACACAAGTGGGTTGTAGGACATCCTCCATGACTAACTGCACACACATTGGACACTGTTGAAATGCTGAACAGTTAGCAAGGTATGCATCACTTGTGAGACACACAGCTACATATCTCAAGGTTTATGAATCTCTTCACTGCTTTACCATTAGTGTACAGTACAGGTACCTCATTTCCTCCCATCAAGTAATACAGTAGAATCCCAGTTATCAGGTATCCTGGTAACTGGCAGATTCAACTAACCAGCACCAAAACTAAATACAAAATACAAATAAAAATTCTTCCAAAGCCAGCTAGAATCATAAGTTTGAATATCACACGCAATGGGGATGAGCTGTCATATTTACAGTTATGATAAACAATAAAATTAATACATAGTGTATCATAAAATGCGAGGGTCATTCAATAAGTAATGAGACTTTTTGATGTAGACAGTAAAAGGAGGGGGGGCAAGTGCAGCGATCATGCTAAAACATGTTTAGCCATGCATAAGCTACATCTTCATCTATTTGATAAGTCAGTTCATTCAATTAGTCTCAATTAAGTGTTGCATTAATGATGAGCGCCCTGCTTGATTGTTGTACTTTGAATGAACAACTATATCTGTTATTTGTTTTTTTTTAAATTTGGAAGGGATAAAACCAAGCGACATTCATCGCAGAATGTCACTTAAATATAAAAGCATATGCACAAGTCGAGCGAGCATTTGCAAGTGGTTTGAACAATTCAAGAATAGTCGAACAAGCATTGTGGATGACGACCTGTTGAAGTTTCAACACTCACATTGCACCAGAACATTGAGCAGAAAATTTGGGAAACTGACACATTGCAATTGAACAACTTATAACAGATTTCAATGCCAGTGTGGTACAGTATACAATATACACAGCTTTATGTAAAAAGCATTTTTTGAATAATGAAAAAGTGAGGTAAGAAATCCAAAATTGGCTACAGAGTCACCCAAAAAATTTTCACCACAGGAATGCTCCGTCAAAACAACGTTGCCTCCTTATCTCCCTCACCACTGCGGCCCCAGGGAAGTTTCTAGAGGGTCAATATATATATATATAGATTTTCTTACTTATTTTTTATTGTTTTATCATTTAAAAAGGTTAAAAAAAATTGGAAAGGTTGATTTTTCTCTATTTACCCCTTTGTGGGGGGGGGGGGGGTGGGGGGTACTGCCAGTGGCAAGCTTAACCTGGGACTTAAGGGCTAATACTAAATGTACTACAGGAAATATTATAAAAAATATGACAGATTTATCAAGTCAAATCTTACAATAATCTGTATTATTACAGGGAAATATTATGAAATAGACTAGGATGAATGAATTATAGGACTATAAAATTAATTATATTAAGATAGTGTACAAAACCACGTTTAGGTGTGTAACCCTGGAGAGGAGGTGGAGGATGGCAGAGGAGGAAGGAGAAGAGGGCTTCTCACCTCCCGTGCCCATGATCCCTTTATAACAACAGTGTGCAATTTTACCATAATTCACATATTATATAGTTTCCTTTAGTGCCGGGTTAATAAAACATTGAAAAATAATTAATTTTCCCCCAAAAATCCAACACTCAATCCCAGATGAGTTATTGCACCATAATATATTCCCGATCTCTTGTTTAAAGAGTGGTGATAGCTGATAGTTTCACTATCTCTCAAGCACTGTATTTTTTGGTAATTTGAGTGACCCAGAGCCCTTTTATGTTGAATTAGCACTTGTATATTTTATGTGGCAGCCAAGGCATAGGAACTGAGTATGTTTAATGGTTGGAATAATGAGGAACAATCTAAATAAACTGAACAGAAAATTAATGAATAATTGAACACAGAAACTTGAAAATTGTCGATTACTCTAATGTAAAAATATTCCAAACTCAGTTAATTCAAAATTTTCAGTATTTTGAGTAACAGAGTCCATAAATTTTTTACACAATGGACACGAGTCTTGTTTTGTTTTAACGGACCCGAGTCCATAATATATGAACCTAATTTTCCATAATACATATATGAACCTAGTTTGGACTGCTCAGAGGGTCCAGTAACCCTTAAGCCCCAGGTTAGGAGGTTGCTGGCAGCACCCCTCCCCCCTGCACGAGGATAAACCAAGAAAAAAACCCAACTTTTCCAAAAATAAATGCGGGACAATTGGCGGACATTCTGGAATGTCACCCGGGGCCTAAGGGTTAAAGCCAAGGACCATTATAAACCGGATCTCATTATATTGAGGGTTTACTGTAACAATATATGAGGTGGTTGGGCTGGCGAGTCAGTGAAGCTGATATAGCCCACCACCTCCACACACACATTCAGTTCCCACATACAAACACCTTCCGTTACAAACGAGGTTAAACTTGAAATTTATATTATTTTATTTACCTGATGACTTATTTTTTACTTTCATTTACTGTATTTTGTCATTCTATTTCTTTTTTTGTCTTAAATTAGGTGATTTTGAATGTATATAAAGACTTAGGCTGTGATATGGTGGGATTTCAAACATTGTTCTGTAAGAACGTTATACAGCTCCTCCCTGACTTACAACCTACTCGACTTACGACCACCCGCACTTACGACCTGCCTCAGTCGTACCAAAATTTGGTAAAATTACGTATTTCCGAGTTCCAAAGCCAGTACACAGACAAAATTTTTGTTTGTAATTTACTTTAAAATGGCTGGCAAGCTTAAAAGTAAGTGTTTTGTGGTGTTGAGAAGAAAAAGAGACACCCATTTTCGATTTTCTCTGTATTATTTAAGTATTTCCGACTTACGACCTGGATTTGGGTCCTTAACCCCGTCATAAGTCAGGGAGGAGCTGTACACATAGTATGTGTTTCAACTTATGTACAAATCCGACTTAAGAACGTCGTCAGGAACGGAACCCGTACTCTTCAATTTTGATTACCCCGGTATAGCTTTATACAGTGGACCCTCCAGTAATGAGCGGTTCAATTTACGAGATTTCAGTTAATGAGTTACCTCCCATAAGGACTTCCAGTTCTATTAACGAGTACAAATTCTAATAACGAAAGCCATACGAGAAACACTCTTTGGTGACACACATGAGCTGATCGACTCGTCCACCAATAATCGGTTCTCTGTTTACCTTTGTTTCCAGTGGAGTAAACATTGAGAAAGCTGTGGTCTTGAACTGTTTTTGCATTTTTACGTTCAAATTATTGGTCATTCTGAAATTTAGTTAACATGTTGATAATATACAGTGCAGTGTTGGCTTAAATAAAAAAATCTAGAATTAGTTAAATAAATTGTTGTTACTCAAAATTTTATTGGTGAAATGATCAAACATGGGTCCGAAAAAATCTCCGAAGGCGATTTCAATTCAAGTGAAACAAGAAATTACTAAGAAAGACGAAGAAGACATTAGAACCAATGCACACTGTAAAGAATATGAGATGTTGTCATCGACTGTGTCTACAATCAGCTGTTTGCGCTGCCGCTATGTAAACAAAGCCGCCGGGAATTCTACATACACACCTCAAAGTACTGTATACACTAGATTTATAACTACAGTAGGTTCTCAAATTTTGAGAGTTTTTAATTCGAAGTTTTTTGTTTGGACACACACAAAAAAATACTCAATTTCAAATTTTGAAGGCGGAAACTCGAATTTCAACGGGTTTGAGCATCTTCCACGATGCAAGTTGATGGGTTGTAGTGGAGGTTTTCTTAGGGTCAACTGAAATCAGTCCCATACAAAGACTGTTGCCTCATTACTTAGCAATTACAAGTATTCTCTATACTATAAAAACAATTGATTTAACTAATATTGTTGATATACTGCAAAAAATACGATTATTTACTTACTCAGTCGGTAAAAAATGAAAAATAAATGGCTGCAGCTACACAACCCTTGCTGCTGTGCGGTTTGTTTACTAATGGCAGTGGTGTGGCAGCGCCATCTATTGAGGAATTGCGAAAGGTTGTCTGATGGTCTCAAAGTGCAGGAATTTTTGTTTCTTCACACTTGAGTGTCTCGAACTTTGTTCATTCACTACCAGGCCTTCACTGATGTCACAAGCCATTTTCAATCTTGCAAATTATCTTAGTTGTTTGTGGCGCTGGCAGCGCCATTAGTTCCTTCCCACCCACGCACTGAAACAGCCAGAACTTATCTCTTGGTGATCTCGTGTTCAGAAGCTCATTTCGCGCCCTTGATATGGCAAGTGGTGGGGGTCAACCTGGTGTGAATGGGAACCCTCCTTAGCGCTCAGAACCGCCAACGGCAAAAAGAGAGTACAGTGTTGGCAAGAAACATGCAAAATATAGTTTGGCTGACAAGGCAAATTTTTTTTTTTTAATAAACTTTTTGTCTTGTTTTTAGTTTTTATTAAACTTTATCTGTTATTTTCGTTGGTTTATTAGGATGTTCCTTTATTACAGGTAGTTATTTGCCAAAAAAGTAGGGTAAATAAGGCAAAATTTAGCCAAACATCGAAAGTACCAAACTCAAATTAATTTTCTCCATAGGAAGTTGTATTTAAATTTGGGTGATTTGAATTTTGCAAGGTTTTTACAGTCTAAATAGGTGTCCAAATTTGAGAGCCTACTGTACAGTACTGTACTGATGACGATAACCTGAGACAATTAATGTCTGTGTGGCAGACACCCAACTCTTCAGAGGTAGCCAAGCGGTAACCATATCTGAACTCTTACAAGCATTACAATCTATTAGAGCCAAATCTACAAAATTTATTTTTAGATAAGTAATATCTCTGTTAACCGGAATCCCTCAACCCGGAACTCTCCGATAGCCGGAAATGAAATTTTCTCAGAAATTTTCGGAAAATTCAGGCATCAGGAATGATTTTGCGAGAGGCACATTTTTCAGGAAATTTCAAGAAAAATTTCCCGATACCTGAAAATTCTGGCATGGGGGATATTTTTCGGGATTGAGAGATGATGTAATGGGCAATTTCTGGAACTTCCAAGAAAATTTTTCCGTTACCCGGAAAATACTGGGGAAGAGGGATTTTTTCCGGCTTTGAGAGAGTCGTCTCATTATCCGAAAGTCTCTTATTCCCAGAAGTGCTCTGCATCAATTGTTCCAGCTAACGGAGATATCACTGTACCTGAAACAAATGAAGATTTACATACCACTTTCTTTACAAATTTGAGTCTGTTAACATAGCTGGCAACATTGTAGCCAGGTCAGGATAGACTGTATAACCACCAGGCGACTGAGCCAAGCTGTGAGGTGTTATCGTTGCCTTTCTTCTCATATTTTCAGGTTGATATAAGAGTTAAAATATTTTATTGTTTTTTATTTATTATTGTACAGTACAGTCAACCCTCGCTTTATGCAGTCCCACATTCCGAGTTTCTACGTCTACGTGGTACCCTGCCGAAACCAGGATGCTCACATTCCGCGGTGCGTGTACCCCTTTACGCGGAGAGTGTCTAGCTCGACGCTATTTTTAGATTCGCCCCTCCCGCCTGCTCCCCCCTCCGCCTGGGCAAGCCGAAAGGTAAGGTTGCGCAGTGCATGTCTCTGTTGCGTTATCAGTGACGTCATATGACATATCGAACTGTGATTGGCCATGCATCCCTACCTCCCTCCGCTGTGAGCTGTAATTGGTTTAAAGTAATATGACGTGTCCACCCGGGGGAGGGAGGGAGGTAGGAAAGACGACGCTTGATCTAGCCGCGGCAGTTTCATCCCTCCAGGCCACACCGTGTAGTCGTGCATCCATTGTTCTGTAAAATGACTTCTGCCGGACCACCGCTGCCAGAGAGAAACCTTTCCTTGCCTGGACCCAGCCGCCCTAAGCCAAAGAAGACACGACGTTCCTTAAGCTACGAGGTGAAGTACAATATCATCCAAGAGTTGGAGAAAGGAACAAGACAGGTTGATTTGGCGCGCCAGCATGGTGTGAACGAATCTACGATCCGGACGATAAAGAAGGATACAGCCAAGATAAGGGAGCACATGAACATCACAAAGTCTACAGGTGCTTCTATGATCAAGTATTTCCACAACCAGGTGCTTCTCAAGACGGAAAAATTACTTGTGAGCTACTTGGTGCGTCAGGCACGATGGAACATGGCGGTGGACACGCGCTCTGTTAAGGAGTACGCACGTGAACTGTATGCTGCAGTGTCACGAAATATGGGAATTACAGAGCTCAAACCCTTTAATGCTTCCTCTGGGTGGTTACAGAGGTTTAAGAAGAGGAACAAGATCACCAATATCAACATTAGTGGTGAAGAAGCTAGTGCTGACCGTGTTGCGGCTAGGGAATTTCCTCCGTTTTTACGTGAGATTATGGAGGAAGGACAGTACACCGACGACCAGGTGTTTAACATGGACGAATCTGGTCATTTTTGGAAAAAGCTACCTTCCAAGACCTTCGTTGTGAAGAATGCCAGCAAGATTCGGGGCCAGAAGTTGCAGAAGGAACGCATCATCATCCTGTTTACCACCAATGCCTCTGGTACCTGTAAGCTCAAGTTATTGGTGATCCACACAGCACGCAAGCCGCACGCCTACAAGAGCATGGACATGACCAAGCTAAATGTCCACTGGCTGACCGCACGTAAGGCGTGGATGTTCTCTACACTGTCCCTCTCCTGGTTTGATGACTGTTTTGTTCCCGATGTGAAGAAATTCTGTGAGCAACAGAATGTGCCATTCAAGATTTTGTTGCTGCTGAACAACGCACCAGGACACTCGCCCCTACTGTTATATCATCACCCCAACGTAAAAGTGGTCTTCCTTCCTCCCAACACTACGTCTATATTACAGCCCATGGACCAAAAGTTAATCTGTAATGTAAAAGCTGCATTCTCTACGAAAATATTCAAGCTCCTGAACGACTACACCAACACCAGGGAAGAGTTGCGTAACCTGAGTGACACCACCACCGATAGCAAGAGCGAAGACGACGAGGATCAACAGTTGGCAGAGCAACAAGTACTTTTAAAACAATTCTGGAGAATATTCAACATCAAGAAAGCTGTGGACTTCTTGGTGGAGGCATGGGATCAGCTGTCTGTAACAACTGTTCATCACGCATGGAGACATGTGTTGCAAGGCATTCCGGCCGTTAGGCAGAGTCAATCTGTGACTGGTGAGGTTCAGACTGTTGCAATAGCAGTGGACCTTGCCAGAGAAGCTGCGCAGAGTGTTAAAGCTGCAGGCTTCTCCGAGACCACCAACGACGACATCCTGGAGATGATAAGGGATCCTGATGTGACTACCGACGAGATGGTAGATGATGGTGACGTCAGTGAAGAGGCAGGTGGTGCGTCATCCCAAGAAGAACACCGCTTATCCCATAGTAATGTTAGGGGTGCCATCGAGTGTATCGAGAAAGTCAAGCTCCTCCTTTCCGACGACCCTGACGCTAACAGGTATGAAATCTTCACTACCCAGCTGTTGCAGACTATGGAGCCCTACTTCAAGGTTTATCACGACAACATAAACACCAGCCATCAGCAATGCATAACAGAGTTCTTCGCCCGCAACCCACCACAGCCAGCCCAAGCCAGTGATAGTGAGAGAGGTAGAGACAGTGATGATGACTTTGAGGGATTTGTCAGGGAGGCCCTGACAAGTGTGGATGACAGTGATGGTGACTCACCTAAGGGCCAGTAGCCTGCCCTCTGCCTCGGAACCAGCCTCCATCCCCGTATGCCGACCCATCTCTTCTACTAACGTAAGTGTTAAACCTAACTTTTAGTTTTCCTAACCTAACCTTTATTTTTCCTAACCTAACCTCTTCTATATAAATTGTGTGTGCATACCATCATAAAGTTAAGATAAAATTTTTACTACAACATAGTTGTGTGTCGTCAAAAAGTGGAGTTTGGGGGTCGGCCCGGTCTCTATTTCAATTAATCCCATATGTTATGTTGTTCACTTTACGAGTTTCTCACTTTCCGCGGTACCCTGTGGGTTGAATTAACCGCGTAAAGTGAGGGTTGACTGTACACTGAACAGTACTGTATTTTGTTTATATTTAATGTTTTGTTAATTCTATTAAGGATTGGGATATATCGCGAGATAGGGTCCAACGATATTCACTTTATACTAAATTGTGATATATAATTACATGTAATCAATGGGGAAAATAGGGTTAGGTTCTGGAGGCCAATAAAAGTGACTAAACTTGACATAAAATGGCGTAGTCTAAAGTTAGCAGAATATAAATTGCATTGCTGAAATCCTTGAAAGACAGCGAATAATTTGAATATAAACATCATATATTTTGCACAAGATATAAAAATTAATCACCTGTATTACATTACAGTAGTGATTTATGAGTTCTATTGTATATGTACGTATATACAGTAATACCCCGCTTTACGTGGTTCTGGTTTATGCGTTTCTACACTTACGCAGTACCCTGCCAGAACCGTAATTCCCACTTTACGCAGTGCATCTACTCATATACGCGGGTGAGATATAATTTTTTACTTAGCTCATAAAATTCATACAAATTACCCGGCCAGAATATAATTTACATTTCTGGAATTCTTACAATATGATGATCATTTTGAATGTAAACATCATGGATTTTGCATTAGACTTACAAATTTTAGATCTAATATAATAATTTGGTTTACACAAAGCAAGTATTTTATCTTTTGTGCAAAATATATGAAGTTTACATTCATAATATTCCCTGACCTGCAAGGAATCCAGAAATGTCAATTATATTATCCTAACTTTAGTCTGAGGTATTATTTATTACTAAACGTTAAAATCTAGTGTTTCACCCAATCATTTCTCAGAGAGGTAGGGGCCAGTGAGCTGGGAAGGGGGGGGGGGGGGAGATTTGAGTCCATTATTTGAATGGACATTAACCTGGCGGCTGTATTTCTCTTAAATATTAATTGTGTGAGCATACCATCATAAAATTTAGATGTTATTTTTACTACAACATAGGTATTGTGTCGGAAAAAGTGGAGTTTGAGGGTCGGGCCAGTCTCTATTGGAATTAATCCCATATGTTCTGTTGTTCACTTTACGCGGTTTTCACTTTACGCGGTACCCTGTGGGTTCAATTGACCGCATAAATCGGGGTACTACTGTACTCATATACACGGGTGAAGTATAATTTTTTTATTTAGCTCATAAAATTCATACAAATTATCTGGCCAGAATATAATATATATTGCTGGAATTCTTACAATTTGATGATCATTTTGAATATAAGCATCATAGATTTTGCATTAGACATACAAATTTTAGATCTACTCCAAGTATTTTGTTTACTTAGAGCAAATATGTTATCTTTTGTGCAAAATATATGAAGTGTATATTCAAAATATTTCTGGTCTTGCAAGGAATCCAGGAATGTCATTATATTATCCTAACTTTAGTCTGAGGTATTATTTATTACTAAAAAGGTAAATATTCTGGTTTCTCCCACACATTCCTCTGGTAGGGAGGGACCGACCGACCATCTGGCGCGGTTGGAAGAGGGGGGGAGGCAAGGTGGGGTACTTTGATTGACAGATAGTGTAGTGAAGAATATATTTTTTTTTTATTAACTGAAGATATTTGTTTTAGCTCATAAAATTCATACAAATTACCCGGCCAGAATATAATTTACATTGCTGGAATTCTTACAATTTGATGATCATTTTGAATATAAACATCATAGATTTTGCATTAGACATACAAATTTTAGATCTACTCCAAGTATTTTGTTTACTCTGAGTGAATATGTTATCTTTTGTGCAAAATAAATGACATTTATATTAAAAATATTCCTGGTCTTACAAGGAATCAAGCAATGTCAATTATATTATCCTAACTTTAGTTTGAGGTATTATTTATTACTATACCTTAAAATCTAGTGGTTTTCCCCCAAACATTTCTCAGAGAGGGAAGAGGGGGAGGGATTTGAGTCTATTATTTGAATGGACATTAACTTGGCGACTGTATTTCTTTATTTCTCTTAAGTATTAATTGTGTGCATGTACTATCATAAAATTAATATGTTATTTTTACTAGAACATAGGTATTGTGTCGGAAAAAGTGGAGTTTGGGGGTCAGCCGGTCTCTATTTCATTTAATCCCATATGTTATGCTGTTCACTTTACGCGTTTCTCGCTTTACGCGGGCCTCCGTGGGTTCAATTGACCGCGTAAAGTGAGGGTTCACTGTATAGCGATTTAAGGGCAATTTAGGGGTGTTTCTGATTTTACACGAGGTCCCAGAAACATAACCCTATTGTAAGTTGCGAGTCTACTGTATATATATAAAAAAATCGTTATATAAAGTCATGATATATCCCGACCTACTGTACCGGTATATAGTACTTTTTAATTAATTTTAACCCTCTCAGCCCCGGAGCCTGAGAGATATACTGTACGTGCATGAAAACTTACGTTCAGCCTCGGAGGTTTTTGCAAAATAATCTTTTATTTTTTCTTTTAGGGCTCATTTCACTGCCATGAATTTGTTTTAATAATTTTAATGGGATCTCTTCTAATGTAAACTTGTCTGAAAAATTGCATGAAACCATATAAAATTAAAAATTCTTGAAATTTAAGCCACTTTTTTTAAGTATAAGTTGAAAAAAGTGGGAAAATGTTTAGTAACATCTCGATTTTCATTCACATTTTCCTTGTATTATGGTGTTAATTGATATGTATTACAAACCAAAATAAAGAAGAAAGCATGTAGAATATTGTGGTAAAAGGAAAAATAATACAACACAAAAACTCATGGAACTATTAAAGGGCCAACCTCTCGCTCTAATGGCCAGAGCCACACTGGCTGCCAGGCACACGATGACCAAGACCGTCTTAGGGAAGAGGATAAAGCCCGTACAAAGAAAATGACGTCTGCCAAATGGCTTCCAAAGTTCAGTCAGTTTCACTGAATAGTTTTTGAGTTATTTGAAAATATAGCCCATGGGACGCCACATTGGCATCGTGAGGCTGAGTGTAAGTTTTTTCGCCTTTTATGTTCGATGCCACAATGGCATCGTGCGAGGCTGAGAGGGTTAAGGGAATTCTGTGAGTTGGAACCAATAACCCAATATCCCATTGAAATAATAGATTCAGTTAACGAGTGACTCTGTGGAACCAATCGTGCTCGTTACTGGAGGGACCACTGTATTTAGCAGATTTATTCGAATACGGTACTGAAATTTTGTTTAAACTCTATTTGTGTTTTTATTAAATGTGACAATGAACAGACTGTAAAAGTAACTTATTGTCATTTCACTTGCCTATGATAGTCAAACAGCTATGAACAACAAGATGTGAAAAAAACAATAATTTTTTTGTGGGTCCAATTTGTATAAATTATTTTATATAATTGGAAGTTGTCACAAGATTTTCTTCTTCAGTAAATAACAGAACAATTATTTCACCCCCCCCCCCCCCCCACTAGAAACAGTAAGGAATCACTGACCTGGTGGACATGTGGGGGGAACTGCAACAATGCCATACAACTTGCCAGATCCTCCCGGAGGAGGTGCTCTAATAGATGACTCTAGGCCAGAGTACCGATTCACACTATGGATCTTTGAGCTATTGAAAAAATAAAAAAAAAATATTATTTTTACATTAGAGAGTAAAATGGTGAAACTTATGTGTAGATTCTGGAATGGAAGAGGATATAAATTGTGCATTAGGTGTTTTAAAAAAAAAGAGTATAATTTTCATTTAACAAAAGGGAAGAATTTGTTTCTGCCATTTCCTGACTTGGAAATGTATTGGAGTCAGTCACTAGAAAAACAATGTGGGAAATACTGAAAATGCCAGGAACACTGTGTACAAAAGAATAAATGTCAATTTGCATACTAGTCAGGGGGTTGAATTTGGTTTGAAAAATCTTAGATATGCCAATGACCTTCGCATAAGTCAGCTAGAAAATTGGTCTGAAACGTGACAATGAAACTTGGGTAAAATAATTAATGAAACATAAAATTTTTAAGTAAAATGCAGTTAAACTAACAAGATGCAATTTCTAATCACATGGGTATCATATATGCCAGAATATGTTGGACAATAGAGAAAAAAAATATTGTTTAGTGATGATTATGGTAATAACAAGTCACATTGGTTATCATTGGTGGTCACACACTTTAGACCACTGGTAAAAGGTAAAACCATCTAAGAAGACTAGAACTAAAACAAGGAGTATATCACATTCAGGACCCAATACAGGTTGGGTATACCTTATCCGAAACATTCTAAAATCCAAAAGCTTTTTCGAGTGCAAGACCCTAGGAAGGTTCCCCAGTGATGCGCAGGTACCACTGTGCACCAGACACTTATAAGAGTCAAATGGCATCTTTGGCAACAAACGTCAGTTTGTTTTGCACAGTCGTCACAGGCAGACATTCGTGCATTACTCACCATGATTACTGTAATATTTTTTTATGTTGTTTATGCTGTGCTTTGAGGGGTGAATCTATTCAATTTAATTATATTTATGGTAGAGAATACTCTGAATATGATATACAGGGGGTCCCTGACTTACGAATGCCAGCCGATACGAACGAGGTTAAACTTGAAATTTACAGTACCGTATTTTATTTACCTGATGACATATTTCTTTCTTTAATTTACTGTATTTTGTCATTCTATTTTTTCTTTTGTCTTATATTATGTGATTTTTCAATGTATATAAGGACTAAGGTTATGATATATTGGGATTTTAAACATTGTTCTGTAAGTACGGTATATGCATAGCACGTTTCCAACTTACCTTACAAATCCAACTTAAGAATTATCCTCAGGAAAGGAACCCGTTCGTAATCCGGGTACCTCCTGTATATCATAATTTAACTCGGTTAAGTATGTACGGTATGTGAAATAAATAAAGGTACAACACAGGCTGTTTAGTACCTGAGAGTCAGAAGTCATGGCAATGCCAAACATGGTAGTGATATTTTACCTTTCTGATTCTTCAGTGTACATCTTATGTGTTTCATACACAAAATTATTAAAAACATTTCATATAACTACCTGCAGGCAATATGCATCCATAAGCTGAAAATGAAATACCTGTATAGTGATATCCCTGTTAGCCTGTTAGCCGGGAGATTTCCGGTTAACCACACGACTTTCTCAAACCCGGAAAAATTCCTTATCCCCGGAACCTTTTCCGGTTATTGGAAAAAGTTTCTGAGTGTCTAAACTAGACCTCTTGCACAGACAGACACTAGCCCACTTCCCCAGAATGTTTCTGGGTGCTGGGAAGGTTTTCCTTTGGTCTAAACTACCGGAGTTCATAAACGCAGTTCTAATTAAGTTAGAAACTTCATTTCTATACCATAATAATCCAGAATAGTTAATCTAAAAGATTGGTGAATAAATATAAGTGAAAATTAAATATCTATATGATATGGGCGTGCATGAAGCTGTGTGTTACAGCAAAGACTGGTATTTTCCACTCCCGTGGAGCTGTGGGGGATTAGTAGGTCTCGTGTACCTGACCTGACCTGACGCAATGTCAGGTGGAGGTAGGGTGGGGGATTAGTGGTCTCATACTACTGACCTTCTGATGGAATGTCAGGTCACCCTTTCTTGGCTGGGTGATTGGTGGGTCTCATGACCTCAAGATGTCTTGAATAAACACGAAAGCTAAAGTATTTTTAGAGCGATTGTGATAAGTATAAGTATAATTGAGCAAAGTTGTATCCCTTCAACATTATGTTACATAACATTTTAAAATATGAAGTGAGAAAACAGAAAGGTGTGGGTAATTAGAGAGATGGCGTGGAAATGAGTGTTGCCAAGCGTTCCTCAACAGCTACCACACAGTCACACACAACTTTGTCACACAATAAGACCCTCACTCATTATGTTTGCTGTCTTAATTCCTTTGTTAGGAGCGTGTGAGTGGTGCTGGAGTGTGTGTGTGTGTGTGTCGGGAGGGTGTGTGTGTGTGGGGGTGGTTGTTGGAGGGTGTGTGTGTGGGTGGTTGTTGGAGGGTGTGTGTGTGGGTGGTTGTTGGAGGGTGTGTGTGTGTGGATGGTTGTTGGAGGGTGTGTGTGTGTGGGTGGTTGTTGAAGGGTGTGTGTGTGTGGGTGGTTGTTGGAGGGTGTGTGTGTGGGTGATTGTTGGAGGGTGTGTGTGTGATGTAGGGGTGTAATGTTGGGCTGAGAGTATGGGAGTAGAACCATTTTGAGGGGTGAAGGTTGTGTGGTCACTTTTCTTCACCCCCCCCCCCCCCCCCATTTCCTCACTCAAGATTGACTAATTGTGATAGGGAGATGAATTTGATAACAAAAGGATCCTTAATGAATTCTCTCTGAGACGTTTCTAATAAAACAAATTTAAATGAAATATTTTGATATGATATAATGGTGGGAATTCTTTTCTTTTATAAAAAATCAGTTCTAATTTCATTAGACACACCATTTTTTTATCAAAATTTATCCTGAATACTTTATCTAAAATTTTGGTTAAATAAATATTAAAAAAAAAAAAGCTCGATATGATACAGGCATGAATACAGCTGTGTTACTTTTATCGTCTTCGCCACTGATCGGCTCGTTAGCCGCTTGGGCGATCGGTCACGTCTCTGTTACGCACTGTTGGCAAGTGTTCTTGTGTATTGTATATACATTATACCTCAGCAGAGCCTGTCATCTTAGCCTAGAATAGGCAGACACTTCACTCAGTTGGCTGTAACACATAACTAATCATGTTTAACAC
This sequence comes from Homarus gammarus, assembly GCA_958450375.1. Lineage (NCBI taxonomy): Eukaryota > Metazoa > Arthropoda > Malacostraca > Decapoda > Nephropidae > Homarus > Homarus gammarus. Next base: position 24,187 of record CAUDMG010003290.1, on the reverse strand, counting down.
TTGTGATGGGTGGGAGATTATTGGGTCACATTACTAACCTGACCTGATGCAATGTCAGGTCACCCATTGTTGGGTGGGGGATTACCGTAGTGGGTCTTATGACCTGAAGATGTCTTGAATGACATTTTTTACCTATGAGGTATATACATAGTACTATACTGTATAGTATATGAAGGGTACAAGTATTAATAAGCACAGATTGTTACAGTAACTTATCTTTACTAATTAATGAAAATCAAATAAACAATATTGTATCATGCAGTATAGTTGACAAACAGTGAGGTGACCCTTTGGGGGAGGGGGGCATCACAGTCACTTTTACCCCCAATGGACCCTTCTCCCTCTTCCTAGTTCACAACAAACACTATAATCTTTACTGTGTTTGTGTTAAAGAGATGAATTTGATACCATAATGATCCTCTATGAGATGTTTCCAATACCATATCCTTAAATGACAAGCTGAATTAGAAGGTAAAATTAAGTATATTACGGTCACTTGTGTTCTTATGCTCTTAAGTTCTTATTAATCGTTTTCAACATCGCCTGCCCCCTCCCCCTGCTGGCTGGGAGGAGGGGAGGAAGGTGGGGTGTCGATAGCCAGGAGGGGAGATTAATGCTTACTCATGGATTATGAAAGGCAGGGGTTTTAGTTTTTTGCATATAAAAGGCCACTGACTTGACTTTGGAGAAAATAGCTTGCAATTCTGGAATTCTTGTAAGACCAATTAATTTGAGTATAAACATCCTTTATTTTGCACTAGACATCATAATTTTAGTAATTAACTTTGTACATTTGAGTAAAGGTTGTGATAATTTATGTGGTTGGTCAGAAGTTGTGGTTGCAGTTGCAAAGCTTCGTGACATCACCAGTGTATAATGAGTCTCCATATGCCCTGGTTTATTCATTAATCAGTTGTCTGAGTGCAAAAGTAGCCCAGTTGAACCATCATGTATCAATTAATTTTAAAATAGAAATTATAATGTAAAATGTTATAAGACAATGGTTTAGAAGTGCTGTTAATGTGTGTGCTGTGTAAGTGTCTTGGCATGTCACCTCACCACCTGACTCCTGAACAATCTCTTCATCAACTTCTTCAAATCCTACAATGTGTTCGGCAAGCTCAAAATCACACACACACGCATAGGAATTAAGACAATAAGCATCCAGTGAGGGTCTTGTTGGGTGACTGCATGGAGGTGAATTAAAAGATCAGCTGTTGAGGATCTTATCACTTGTCAACACTGGTGCGTGCATGTTACCATTCCTTTCCACTCCATCTCTCTAATCACCCACACCTTTCAGCTTTCTCACTCCATATTTTAAAATGTTATGTAATGTTGAAGGGATACAACTTTGCTCATTTATGCTTATACTTATCACAATCTCCCTAAAAATACTTTTGCTTTCATGTTTATTCAAGCCATATTCAGGTCATGAGATCCACTAATCCCCCACCCAAGAAAGGGTGACCTGACATTCCATCAGAAGGTCAGTAATATGAGACCACTAATCCCCCACCCGACCTCCACCTGAGACTGAGTCAAGTCAGGTCCCCCCAAAAAATACTTTCATTTACATTCAAGACTTTTTCAGAAAATTCTGTCGCTTTTCAACCTCGGAAAGTTTGTTCCTAAAGCCGGAAATTTTTTAAAAATTCCGGGTTTGGGAATGATTTTCCAAGCAAAATTCAATTCCGGCTATTGGAGATTTACGGGTTTGAGGGATTCCGGCTAACGAAGATATTACTGGTATAAATCAATTACGTGCATAGGCTTAGGCCCCGTCCCCGATGGGTGAGCTACCACATACCACAGGTATACTGGATATAGGTATTCCCAAATCCAAAAATCTTCCCAATCTCAGACATTTCAGCCCCAAGCATTTTGGATAAGGGATACCAAACCTGTACCAGTTTTGTTTAAAACAAGATTTCAATACATATTCCAGCATTAATAATTCAAATAAAATAATTTTGTTTGTGTAAGAACACTCAACACACATGACACACATTTGGCAACATCAGCGTGATCTGGCAACTATGTAGACTGCACTCCAAGGTTACCACACCACGACCCAAGATATAACCTTGACCCACATTTACAACGCACTTTCTTTCGGCTTGTGCCGATTTCTCGTGCATCACAGTGATTTAATTTATTCATAACAGTGTTGTGAGAGTTTTGAACCATGCCTTGTGTTGCTGGCGAGGGTGAGGGGTGGGAAAATATTGTGGTAGTGTAATGCCTTCTGATGCCTCTCTCAGTGTCCCTGACTCCTCAACAAGCAGTCCTAGTGCTGACTCAATATGGACAGTACAATTATCTTTTGCGTCCAGAAGAAAAAATTAATAACCTTTACTCGGCCTGGGCGTGCTCAACATAATGCAAAATATAACAATTTTCACAACTTTTCTTCTATAACTATTTTTCCCTAAGCATGTATGCTTTATAATGGAATAATGTTAATATTGCAATCACATTAAATAACGAAAGTATAAAGTGATGTATAAACATTTTCATTATGTGTTAATTTTTTTTTGCTTTACTCCAATTTACATGTAGAAATAATTATTTTATTATGATTACTTTTATAAAACTGTTGCAGATAATTTATTTACAATGCTACTACAAAAAATCCCACCTTTTTATCTCAAATAGCAAACTTGCCATGACTCATTACATACAATTATCTCTCATGAATGCAGTCAAGTGTGATGAGGTGAGTAACAGACCAGACCCCGAGTGTCTTGTGGGAGAGTGCCTACCCAGACCCAAAAGTGTTAAAAAAGAAATAAAATTAAAACAAACTTCTGTTAACTACATTTCCTTCTAGTAGAGTAAATCATCATCAAAACTGATATTAAGTGAAATAAATTCTTCAACTTACTACTTCAAAGCAAAGCACTTATTAGTGTGAGACAGGATGAGGCTGGATGGGTTCTATTGAGAGTATGACTATAATAGGAAAGTGCAGTGTTATCATGGTTGTTTATCATGGATTGGATGAGGCAGTAATAGTGGGGAAACTAAATGATGGAGACAGTGGAAGTTTGAGTTAACAGGGAAATGGTGAGGTAAGCCAGCTGTTGTTTGTAGAGGACAAGTTTTGGTAATTAATTTTGAAAAAAAAAATGCATATTTCAGAAAATAAATTTAGATATGCCTGTAATAAAGGCAAGTTAATGAATATGAACAAAATTATATTGATAAACCTAACCAGAAAAGGGAGATTTGGAAAAATTAATTCATTATAAAAGGAGAAAGTGTATACAGTAATATATTTGGTGTGTCAGGTAACTGGAAGTGGATAAGTTGGCAAAAACTGTGGTGAAACAGAAGATGAGAGTGATGGAGTATACAGCAGAGGAAAGAGTTAGGTAGGTGGATTACTTAAAGGTATACAATAATAGATAAGTATTCATAAAGGAAACCACCCTGATCATTTGGTGAATTATGAGGGACAAATAAAAGTGTATAATTAGGTTAATAACAGGAAGCATCTTCCAAAGACATCACAATAACATACTCATTCCAGTCAGTGTAGAAGAACTCTTCACCTAGACGAGCAAGGCCAAATGGATATTGAGCGCCTTGCATCACCACCCGTCGCCCACCACCGTTTATCCCAATACACTCTGAGGAATGCAAAGTCAAGGATGAATCTAAAAGCAACACATAGGATGGAGCGAGAGAAAGAGTTAAAAATTTAATATAACTGTATATGTAGCAATACAGTGGTCCCTCGGTTAACGAACGCCTCGGTTAACAAAATTTCGGTTAACGAATTACCTTCCACAAGAATCTTCAATTAGGTTAACGAAAACAAATTTGATTAACGAAATCCTTACAAATATCACATTTTGTTTTGAACATCAGCTGATAAGCTGAGGAGGGACTCAGCCAATTCAGTGATCTCTTCTATGTTTACATTCAAACTAATCACTATCTTATAAGAATTCCAGCAATACAAATTAAATTCACCCCGGTCACTTCTATTAAATTTTACAAGCAAAAAACAAAAACTCAATCTAAAGGACATAAATTAACAATTAAATACTTCACACCACAGGCGGCAACTGTCAGACATGTTACTGTCACCCCTCCCTCCCTCCCTCCCCCACCTTCCTGAGAAATGTTTGGGTAAAAAGACTAGGTTTACAGGTTGAAAAATATATAATACCCCAGAGTCAAGTTAGGATAATATAATTTGCATTGCTGAAATCCTTGCAAGACAGGGGATGTTTTGAATATAAACTTTATATATTTTGCACAAAAGATAAAATTTTTGCCCTCCCTAATAAAACTCTTAAATTAGATCTAAAATTTGTATGTCTAATGCAAATTTTAGCTTGTTTATATTCAAATTAATCACTATCTTATAAGAATTCCAGCAATGTAAATTATATTTTGGTCGGGTAATTTATATGAATTTTATTTGCTAAAAACAAAAATCTCAAATAAATAAACAAACACCAGACACTCTGTCACCTCACCTCCCGCTCCCCCCCTCTTCCCACGCTCGCTGGCTCCCTCCCCTCTTGCGTTCCCAGACAAAAGATTGATTCCTTTATGCTTTAAGGTGTTTATTTTATATAATATCTCAGACTAAAGTTAGGATAATATAATTTGTATTGCTGAAATCCTTGCAAGACAAGGAATAACTTGAATATAAACTTCATATATTTTGCACAAAAGATAAATTTTTTGCTCTTCCCAATAAAATTCTTAAATTAGATCTAAAATTTGTATGTCCAATGCAAATTCTAGCTTATTTATATTCACATTAATCACTATGTTATAAGAATTCCAGCAATATAAATTATATTCTGGCTTTACTTTGTATAAACTTTTCTGTGAGCTGGAACCAATTACCCAATATCCCATTGAAACAATGGTTTCGGTTAGCGAAATTTTCGGTTCACGAACGACCTTCTGGAACGAATTGTGTTCGTTAACCGAGGGACCACTGTAATGAATAAGCAGGAGTCAAATTGGAAAGAAAAAGACTCCCATAGTTCGTCAACCAACCAATCTTGTGTGTCCCAGCATCAGCCCAGCAGAGAGTTTCTGTGTCATATTCCACTACCAAGGAGTTTGGCAGTCCAATATCTTGGTCAACAAGCACTCGTCGATTCGATCCATCCAGTCCCGACACCTCAATCTTTGGACCTCCGCGATTCCAGTCACTCCAAAACAAGAGTCTGTAAATTAATAAATTCACAAAATGCTGAGCAACTGAGATCAATATATTCTTACAGGTCCAGACTCAGACTCAGGGGGGTGGGGTAGTTTAGGTTACAGTCCAGCTCTGAGGACTGTAATAATGCAGAAACAATACAGTAGTACCCCGATTTACGCGGTCAATTGAACCCACAGGGTACCGCAGAAAGTGAAATCCGCGTAAAGTGAACCTCAGAACATATGGGATTAATTCCAATAGAGACTGGCCCGACCCCCAAACTCCACTTTTTGACGACACACAACTATGTTGTAGTAAAAATATTATCTTAACTTTATGATGGTATGCACACACACTTAATATAGAAGAGGTTAGGTTAGGAAAAATAAAGGTTAAATTAGGAAAAATAAAGGTTAGGTTAGGAAAACTAAAGGTTGGGTGTAACACTTACATTAGTAGAAGAGATGGGTCGGCATACGGGGATGGAGGCTGGTTCTGAGGCAGAGGGCAGGTGAATCACCATCACTATCCGTTATAGTTGTCAGGGCCTCCCTGACAAATCCCTCAAAGTCACCTTCACCTTCACTGTCACTGGCTCTGGCTGGCTGTGGTGGGTTGCGGGCGAAGAACTCGGTAATGCTTTTTTGACAGCTAGTATTGATGTTGTCTTGATACACCTTGATGTACGGCTCCATAGCCTGCACCAGCCGGGTATGGAAGACTTCATAGCGGTCATCGTCATGGTCGTTGGAAAGGAAGAGCTGTAATTTTTCTGCACACTCGATGGCACCCTTAATATTACTATGCGTTAATTTGTGTTCTTCTGGGATTGACGCACCACCTTCCTCTTCACTGACGTTATCATCTTCCAACATCTCGTCAGCAGTCATTTCAGGATCTCTGATCACCTCCAGAATGTCTTCATTAGTGGTCTCGGAGAAGCCTTCAGCTGTAATACTGTGCGCAGCTTCTCTTGCAAGGTCCAATGCCACTGTCACAGACTGAACCTCACCAGTCACAGGTTGACTCCGCCTCTCACCTGGTATGCCATGCAACACATGCCTCCATGCGTGACGAATCATAGCTATAGACAGCTGATCCCATGCCTCCACCAAGAAGTCTACAGCTTGTTTGATGTTAAATTTCTTCCAAAACTGTTTGACGAGAACTTCTTGAGTCACCACCTCTTGTTCCTTGTCCTCATCGCTTTTACTCTCGCTGTCGGTGTCACCCAGCTTACACAACTCATCCTTGGTGTTGGTACAGTCGTTCAGGAGCTTGAATTTCTTTGCCGAGTATGCAGCTTTAACATTGCAGATCAACTCCTGGTCCATGGGCTGGATTAATGACGTAGTGTTGGGAGGAAGGAAGACCACGTTTACGTTGGGGTGACGATCCATAAGTAGAGGTGAGTGTCCTGGTGCGTTGTCAAGGAGCAACAAAATCTTGAATGGAACATTTTTTTGCTCGCAGAATTTCTTCACGTCGGGAATGAAACAGGCGTGCGGCTTGCGGGCTGTGTGAATCACCGATAACTTTGGTTTACAGGTACCGGAGGCATTGATGGTAAAGAGGACGGTGATGCGCTCCTTCTGCAACTTCCGACCCCGAACCTTGCTGGCAGACTGGACAACAAAGGTCTTGGTAGGCAGCTTTTTCCAAAATAGGCCGGATTCGTCGATGTTGAACACCTAGTCGTCAGTGTACTGCCCTTCCTCCATAACCTCACGTAAGAACGGAGGAAAATCTCTTGCCGCCACACGGTCAGCACTCGCTTCTTCACCGCCAATGTTGATGTTGGTGATATTGTTCCTCTTCTTAAACCTATGCAGCCAACCAGAGGAAACATTGAAGGGTTTGGGCTCTGCAATTCCCATCTTACGTGACACTGCTGCGTACAGTTCACGTGCGCACTCTTGAACGGATCGCGTGTCCACCGCCGTGTTGAGTCGCGCCTGACGAATCAAATAACTCCCCAGCAAATTTTCCACCTTTAGCAGCACCCTGTTCTGGTAATACTTGATCATTGAAGCACCTGCAGACTTTGTGATTCTCATGTGCTCTTTGATCTTGGCTGCATCCTTCTTAATAGTACGAATCGTAGATACGTTGACTCCATGCTGGCGCGCGAGATTAGCTTGAGTGTTCCTTTCTCCAAATCTTGAATTATCTGGTATCTCACTTCGTAGCTTAGGGAACGTCGTATCTTCTTTGGCTTAGGGCGGCTGGGTCCAGGTAAGGAAAGGTTTCTCTCTGGTGGCGGTGGTCTGGCGGAAGCCATTTCACAGAACAATGGATGCACGTATACACGGTGTGGCCTGGAGGGATGAAACTGCCGCAGCTAGATCAAGCGTCGTCTTTCCTACCTCCCTCCCTCCCCCGGGTGGACACGTCATATTACTTTAAACCAATTACAGCTAGCAGCGGAGGGAGGTAGGGATGCATGGCCAATCACAATCCAATACATCATATGACGTCAGTGATAACGCAACAGAGACATGCACTGCGCAACCTTACCGCGCGGCTTGGCCAGGTGGAGGCGTAGGAGGGAGAAGGCGGGAGCAGGTGGGAGGGGCGAATCTAAAATTAGCGTCGAGCCGGACACTCTGCGCGTATATGGGTAGATGAACCGCGGAAAGTGAAAGTTCGGTTCTGGCGAGGCACCGCGTAAATGAGAAAACACGGAAAGTGAAAGTTCGGTTCTGGTGAGGCACCGCGTAAATGAGAAAACACGGAAAGTGAAACCGCGTAAAGCGGGGTAATACTGTACACTCTCTTTCCATATAATCATTCAATATCATTTCCACACAAATACCAAGGCACATTATTTCTCCTCATGCTTACACCTTTGGTATTCTTATGTATAAAACATATTCTGCACACTTCACTATCATTTTCCCTACATGTGTAAACCTCAGAGGTGTTCATATCATGAATATTTTATCTGTAATAGAGATTAACTTTTCAGTGACATAATTTTACTTACCCTAGACCTGGATGTACAGCAATACCACGGGGATTGATTAGTCCATCCTCTATAACTACACGGTATTTTCTTTCCTTTATGGATGCCACAGATACAACGTCATTTACAGAATCAGTCCAGTACACATTTCCAGACACCCAGTCAACAGCAACATCTTCAGGGGATCCAATGTTATCTGGAAAAAGAAGAAAAAAGTATCATGACATGAAATCTCTGTTAAGACAGAAAATATATGTGAATAACCTGCATGAGAAACAGACTACTAGGGTACCAAATGTCCAGAAAGTTTGCAATGCTAGATGACAGGATGACCTTATTCACAGATGTTTGTTGCAGGGAATTATGCACTCCAGCTTTCCTGACATACCATATCTGCATTAAAATCCAGATCCAGTAGTTGCCTGAAGTGACCAGAAAGGAAACCAGATCAAGAGTTTTCTGAATCTCAAACTCATTAGCAAAGAAATCACATGACTACATGGGGAATCATGACCCACCTGAAGTAGCTTCCTGCTAATAGTTCTAGGGAAAAGGGAAAGAATCCAGATAATTTGTTCTGAAAAAAAAAAAATCCTCCCCTAATCCTCCATTAAAGGTCTATGGAATCACATCTTTGCCACTGATCATCTTGTTAGTCGCTTGGGTAGTTGATGATGTCTCTGTTACACACTGTAAGCAAGTACAGGGAGTTCCCAGGTTACAAACGGCTTCCGTTCCTGAGGCCGTCCTTAAGTCAGAAATGTACGTAAGTTGGAACACACACCTTATGTGTCCAAGTCCTTTTATACATCTGGAATCACTTAATTTAAGAGAAAAGAAGAAATTGAAAGACAAAATACCGTAAATAAAAAATTCAAGTTTAATACCTACATTGAAACCTGGGGCTGGCTTGCATGTAGAGAGAGATGGGCATTTGTAAAAGTGACAGAGGTTTTATTGAGTTGGTTGAACCAAAACTTTCTTCTTTTCATTATAAATCTCTTTGTAGCATCGTGCATATTGAGTAATACCTCTTTGAATCTTGGTGAATCTTGTTGTGTTGGTATTTTTCTGTTTAAATTTAAACAATCCTTTGAAATAAGCCTGAAACCATCTGTCATTTCTTTTGTAATGAATCCCTTTGGTTCTGTAGTTTCAGCTTCCTCTACATCATCTGACAAAATTTGCTTCTCCAGTTTAATCAGGTCGTCATTATTTAATTCTTCAGTGTAAGACTCAACCAACTGTGTGACATTATACTCATGAATATCATGCTGGAGTTGGTTCCCAAGGTCTACCACTGTATGTTCCACTTCCCTAACATCATTTTCAAAGCCCATGACATCGTGGACAAACTGTGGGCAGTGTTTTTTCCAAACACCATTTGCCCTTACCTTGCACTGGTTAAGCCAGCCCCTCCTAGCAACAATATCTTCCCCATCACTTTCACCATCACATTTAGCCTTCAAGTCAGCAAGCAAGCTTCTTGCATACCCTGTATATTCGTTTCCAGTGGAGTAAATATCAAGAAAGTTGGTCTCTTGAATATTTCTGCATTTTTTATATTAAAATTATTGGTCATTCTGAAATTTAGTTAACATATTGATATAATATATACAGTACAAGGAACAGTTTTTGCCTGCCAATCAGCTGATTGAATCACAAAACAACGCTTCTCAGTTTAACTTTGTTTATAGTGGAGTGAACATCCAGTTTGTTGGTCTCCTGAATATTTGTGCATTTTTACATTAAAATTATTGGTCATTCTGAAATTTAGTTATCATATTGATAATATACAGTGCAGAAATTATTATGAAACACGAAGAAGGCATTAAAACCAATGCACTCTGTAAAGAATATGGCATATCATCGACTGCCTCTACAATCAGCTGTTTGATATGTAAACAAAGGTGCCTGGAATACGACACTCACACCTCAAAGTAAGTTAAAATATAGTACTCTATTGTTTTTTATTTATTATTGTACAGTACAATACATGTACTGTATTTAGTTTATATTTAATGTTTTGTTAATTCTATTACCGGTATACAGTACAAGTACTTTGTATGTACTTTTCTGTGAGTTGGAACCAATTACCCAATATCCCATTGAAATAATAGATTCGGTTAACGAAATTTTCAGTTAACGAACGACTCTGTGGAACGAATTGTGTTCGTTAACCGAGGGACCACTGTATGTATATATAACCACTGGTATACAATATATACAAGTAAAACAAGTGGTAATAAAACACACAGACATTTCTTATTCCTGTGAAGGTTATTGTTTCTTTTGGAGATGGGATCTGGAACCAAACATATTTTTTTTCATGAGAATAAAATAATTTCAACCAACCAACTGCATCATAGAAGAGAGTAAAACATGACCTCACACTCAGGCCAGTTCATACCATGCTGTATATTTAACATATATAAGGAATGAGAAGAGATTATACAAAATTGGTTTAACGAATAATGAACTACACAGAAATACAAACAAAAACAAAAACAAAATACTGCACCTCCTGTGACTACGGGCTTCCTCTCAAAGCCATCATACTTTGAAGATCGAATGGATGATGACCTGACATCTGTCCAGTAGTAACGGCCAGCCAGGCAGTCAACATCAGCACCTGAATTCAATATTAATTAATATTCACCTGTCTATTTAATCATTTCCCAACCACCCATACAATTGTTCCTATATAATAATAAGCTCAAAAGCAACCTACACACAATTAGTCACAGGTCTAACCATACATCTGACAATGTAAAGTTGCTTCTCTTTTCTCCTATTCATTTACCAGTTGATATTGCAAACCATGGAGAGACAAAACAAACGATTCTCAGGCGTTGCTGTTGTATCATTGTCACCAAAAGGTCCAGCCGCATTGCCTGCCGTACTTGTGTCCAAGAAAAAAAAAAGCTCTGGACATTAAACACAAATGACAGTTTAAAAGTGTACAAACAAAATAAAGATTGGAAAATGGAATGTGAGGACATTATATGAGGCTAGTAAATATGAAAATGTTTGTAGGGAAATGAAAAGATTGCAGTGAAGTAAGATGGACAGGTTCAAACACAGTAGCATTAGCAGTGAAGATTCTTGTTTCATATATTCATGTGATGAAAAACCATGGTGTGGTTTTGGTATTCTTGTAAACCAGAAATTGAGCAGTAGTGTAGAGGCATTCTAGGCAGTGTGAGATAGAGTTTTATGAGTCAATTTTAATGCTAAACCCAAGTACTGTACTTGGTAATAAGACAGGCTTTTGCAACAAAGAATGATAGTAAAGATGAAGTCTTTGAAAAATTTAATGAAGATTTAAAGAAAGCAAAAGACACCTTAAAGTTTAATGAATGTCTCATTACAATGGGTGATTTTAATGCAAAACTTGGGAAAGGGGATAGTAGCACCAAAAGTAGGACCACATGGGTTGGGTGATAAAATGAGATAGGAGAAATATTAATTGAATTTTGTAAGGAAAACAACACCCTAGACATCTCGATACAGGTGCACCCCGAAAACCAATGGCCAGTAAACCGGAATTTCACATAATTGACGTTTACATATACATAGAGTAAATACCCCACAAGTTTCGTTGAGTACCCCGTTGATCCGACAATTGGGATAGGAGCAGCAGAGCTGTTTTGAATTTGGTAGAGTCCGTAAAAGCAGTTCAAATTAAGTTAGAAACTCCATTTCTTTACTAGAATAGTCCAGAATAGTTTATCTAAATGCTTGGTTAAAGAAATATTGTATAAAAAACTAAAAATCTATTATTATTATTATTATTATTACACACACTCCAACACCACCCATCCACCCACCTTCCAAAACTACCCACACACCCCAACATATCTCTCTCACACACACACACACACACACACACACAAGTACACTTACGTATTACTATCTTGGTCAATATTCCTTCCAAACAAATGGTAATCAATCTAAAGACTCGGACTATTTTAGAGTAATGGTTGGACCGTGGAGTACCGAACTGTAATAGATTCATTTTTAACAAGAGGAATTCATTACTACTACAGTACTCACCCACAGCTATCATAAAAGGATCAACGTGGATAGGGTGACCTCCTCCAGAACGTATATCAACAGGCATACGAAGGACAGACAGCCCCTGGTTGAGAAGTAGCAGGTTCTTCTCATGATCTGGTGCCTCTGGTCAAGAACAGCAAAAAGACAACAGCATGAGAGTTGATATCATGCTTAATGGACCATAAAAATTTTCACGTGATATTACAGGGAGCTGACACTTCTATACATTATGCAACTAGCCAACTGATATAATTCTGGGGAAGAGAGCCAATTGTTCCTCCTCTTCTAACAAAAAGAAGGATACAGAAGCAGTAGATGGACTTTCTATGGCATAAATATTAAATTAGGGGAGTAAAGATAATTGATTAAGAAATTATATTCAAGGTTCTATTCTTATATTATCAGACTTTGCCAAAAAAATTAAAAAATTCTGACGTATAACAATCATTTCCTGGTACTATCACTAGATAACACAAGAGGACATCAGAGTTCACCTTGACAATTATGTCCATCTCCTGCAAAACCATCTCGACAGCTGCACTTGTAACCAAAGGCTGAGACGTCATCTGGGAGACAAACAGCTTGTGGATGACACACGGAAAGATCGGACTGACAGGATCTCGAAGAATGACAGAAGAATCCATCACCTTGGAAGCCCTTATGAAAAAACCCAGCTCTGATTAATACAAATAAATAATAAAAGTGAAAGGAGAAATATTTTCAAAGGCCTCCTTGAAAGAGATTTTAAAGATTAAATAAAACTACAGTACATACACTTGATACTGTATACAGAAAGAGCTGCTCTTGTTTTCTATAAAGGTAGGTTCACTTCTAAGTTGGCCTGCTTGTTATAATATTCATATTATAATTCTTTCACAAGTACTACAGCAGAACCTCACTTACACAAAATTAGATTAACCTAAACTGTCCAATAGTACACACACACACACACACACTACAACTACTTTTTTTTTTTTTTTTTTTTTTTTTTTTTTTTTTTTTTTTAAAACGTGGCCTCCAGCCTCCCCCAATAGCCACACCTTCGCCACCATTTATTTACCTTAATATTAAATATCCTACTACTACTACTACTTTGCCGGAATCAAGTATGACGATCATCCAGCTATGATACAATGATATGAGTTATTAGGGATTTCACCTTCGTTGGTGAGTTGTGAGTTGACTAAAGAGGCCGATACGGGACTGGCAGACTTGTTCACAGATGTTGCACATGTGGATAGCTCCATCTAGTGTGGGAGGGGCGGCGGCAGCGTTTTCCCGTTTCGGCACTTGTTCTGCCATCCAGGGATGGAGGATAGCTGAGGTGGGTCAGCTCTGGATGCAGAGGGACCTGCTGGGCAGTCAGGACATCCACATCAGTGTTTCGGTTGAGCAGCTAATGGTAGTGCTCTTTCCAGCGCTGAAGGAGGCCTTCATCGTCTTTAATTATGAAGTTACCGTCGAATGAGCGGAGGGGAGCTGCGCAATGAGTGATTGGCCCATAAAATGTTTTAATGGAATTGAAAAAGTCGTGCCTCTTGTGTTGATTTACAAGTTTTTGCGTTTCACAAGCTTTTTTTGTAAATCAGTCGTTCTTTAGTTTATGAAGTTCGTGTTGGGCTGCTGCTTTCTTCTTGTGGAAGGCATCAACTTAGGCCCTAGTCTGAGGGTTGTTCTGCCAGTCAGTTAAGCAGCACGTTTAACATCGATAAGTACATTGATTTCCGGGGATCATTTTCATCAAACCAGTCCTGGTGCATTCTTTCGACCTGGCCGAAGGTCTCTCTGCAGGTTTTTGTCATGACAGTGTCAAGAATACTCCATTCGGCACTGGGATCTAGGTTGTTTGTAGTCGGGCTATTTATCAGCCTGTGTTCAAGCTGCTCTCTGAAAGCATATGGTACAGGTTGTACCTCTCTAGTCCGGCATTCTGTGGTCCGGAACGATTTTAGTTTGTCCAATAGGTAGATAGGCAGCCTCTTTTTTTTTTTTTTTTTTTTTTTTTTTTACTTATCTGAATTATTATTACAGGAGTATTAAATTTTTGCCCCTCAGGCCCCAATGTGGGTCAGTGATTTATGCCCGGGTGGGCTAATCCTCTTAAAAAAAAAAAAACCAGCAGCGGGAAATTAAGGTTTGTTTACATCCGGCAGTTCAGCTGCTCTCTCTCTCTCTCTCTGCTTGTCTGTACAGAGTACAACATTTAACCCTTCAATATATATGAACAGTAAATAAGTGTTGCTTTCATATTCTTATGTAGAGTAATGACGATATGTTTTCACATGTGCGCACTTACATACACGCAGTCACCACTTTTTCTTTTACCATTAATGGTTAGCTACTTATATTGTTCCATTTATTAACATTAAATAACATTACAGGTACTTCAAACAACCATATTATTTTTTTTACATTATTTTTACTACAGCTAAAATCAGGGTCTTATTTTTTTCAGTTTTATATGTAGAACCAATCAGTCACTGGTTAACATAAACAATGCCGGCAGCCGTCTCGTCTCCTCTAATATCCCACGCATTATTAATAAATTGTATTGTTAATTTTGCACACACATACATTAATTCAATAAAAATAAATTCAGAAACATTAATTGAAATACATATGAACAGTAAATAAGTGTTGATTTCATGTTCTTATGTAAAAATAATGACGAGATGTTTTCACGTGTGCGCATGCGCACTTACATACGCGAGCTCTCTTTTTTCTTTACCATTTTCTTTAGCTACTTCTATTGTTCCATTTATTAACATCAAATAACATTACTTAAAACAACCATATTTATTTTACTACAGCTACAACCAAGGTCTTATTTTCTTCAGTTTTATATGTAAAACCAGTCAGTCACTGGCTTTGTAATCAACGAAAACAATGCCGTGTCATTTCCTCGTGTGTTTTAATATTCTACGTATTATTAATGAATTGTATTGCTCATTTTGCACACATAAACATTAATTCAATAAAAAAGACATTCAGTAATAAACAATAATGAATCTTTTGTACATAAGAGAAATGACGCTGTTTACACGATTATGCACGTCGTCTGCACGTTGGCGGGCCGTTCAAACCCGTCAAAATTCAAGTTTCCGCCGTCAAAATTTTTATTTATTTATTTTTTGTGTGTTCCAATAAAATACGTTAAGAATTAAAAACTCGCGAAATTTGAGAAGCTACTATACGACATTTAACCCTTCAATATGTCTTCAAAGAGACCATGATGCAGAGAAAGTGGTGCTAGTGCTTCCAAGCATAAGCACAAGTCACTATCTATCCAGGAAAAGGGTGAATTTCCATGGTCCGGCACCGGTCAGGTCCCGAGGTTGCCGGACTAGAGAGGTACAACCTGCACCACTGGATTCTCCAGACCCTTAGTGCAAAAACCTCTTCTGGAGGCTTGTTGCCTTCACCATTTTAGGGTGACGTGAAGTGAGAGCTTGGCTTTGACGAACTGATGGTCAATGTCGCAGTGCTCTGAGCCACGCATGGCACGGGTGATAAAGACATCTTGGCAATCTCTTTCTCTGACAATGATGTAGTCAATGAGATGCCAGTGTTTGGATCATGGGTGTTGCCACGAACCCTTGAACTTGTCGGCCTGTCGAAACAAGGAATTGGTGATAGTGAGGTTGTGTGTGGCACACTTGCTGAGGAAGAGTAGGCTGTTGGGATTACACTTGCCTAGCCCATTTCTCCCTCTGATTCCCTGCCAAATGTCAGCATATCTACTAACTCTTGGTTCATTGAAGTCACCAAGGAGCACAATTTATCTTCTCTGGGGAGTGAGGTTAGCACTCTGTCAAGGTCGGCATAAAAGGCCTCCTTGATGTCATCATCTGCATCCAGTGTTGGGGCGTATGCACTGATGAAAATGGTATTCAGTGGGACTCTATGCTTCATGAGGTGTACGTTGATCCCAACAGCCATTTTAGTTAGCCTGTGTAGTATGCGTTGGCAGATGGCAAAGCCAACTCCATAAATGTGGTTTTTCTCCGCAGCAGGGTTACCCTTCCAGAAGAAGGTATAGCCAGACCCCCATTCTGTGAGCAGGTCCTCATCTGGGAGCCAGGACTCACTAATGGCTGCTAATTCGATGTTACATCTAGCCAGCTGTTTTGTCACAAGGGCAGTTCTTCTTTCGGGATGCTCATTTGTGCCAGTATCCAGAAGGGTCTTGACATTCCATGCAACGACCGTAAGAGGTTGTATAGTTTGTTTTTGCTTTGATTTGTGAATATGAACGTGTTTTTGACCACATAAGGATGACCTTACTGGGTGTGGTGGCCAAGTCATGTTAATCTGCATGGCAGCTGGGTAGTGGTTCATGGGTGCCAGGACATGTCCACATGCCAGTGGGCCTATGCGCCGTCCCTCTGGGGCCCACTGTTACTCCGAGATCCCCTGCTGGTGTAGCCTGGGCCCACGAGGCACCCAGTTACTGTGTGTTGACACGAGGAGGTATAACAGGAGTCTTGATGGTGAAGAGGCTGTGTACTGGCAGGGGAAGACTTATGCAAGTTGTTTCCCTGTTCGCCACGAGGGCTAGGCAGCGGCGGCAGCTGAAAGCGAGAGGGAGCAAGCAGTGCTTGCACCTTAACACTAACATAATGCTTACACCACCCTGTGTAACAAACACACACACACATGCATGCACACACACATGCTCTTTATTTTTCTTATTTTATAGTTTTATATTATATTTTCTTTATTTTTAAGACACATTCAATTATTTTAATTTTTACTCTTTTGCTATGTAATAAAGAAAATGGTTTTATTAGGGTGGACTATAATATCCGTGAATTATAAATAGAGAAAACAATTCATTTTGTTAAAATTTATTCATTATTTTATATGTGACCAAATTACAGTAGTATACGTACGAGCCACACTGTTTACGTAGTGTTCCCCTCCATTACTTCCGCCACCTGTGTCACCTACCATTCCCCTGCATCACCTACCATGTTTCTGTGTCACCTAGTATGATGTTTCATTGTTTGCCTGTAGTGCTGGTAAGTGTTACCTTTTTAAAATTAGTAATTACATGTACACATATATGGGCTGATAATTTTGTTTTTGTATGGGGTAGAAGTTCCTCAATAACTCAAAATTTAGGATAATTTGGCAAAGCCAGAGACCCATATGTGTTGAGTTGTCATGGCTTTATTATATATGGGAAAAATGGTTTTGCATTATGGAAAGATATTCAGGAACGGAACCTTTCCATAACCCAAGGGATGCCTGTACTGTACTGGATGTTAAAAGTAGTATAAAAGAATCTACCGTTGTATAATGCTGTGAACTATTGTAACCCACCTCCTTAACCTGATATAATGCTGTGAACTACTGTAACTCACCTCCTTAAACTGCTATAATGCTGTGAACTACTGTAACTCACCTGTTTACCCTGACATAATGCTGTGAACTAGTGCAACTCACCTCCTTAACCTGACATAATGCTGTGAACTAGTGTACCTCACCTCCTTAACCTGGCATAATGCTGTGAACTAGTGCAACTCACCTCCTTAACCTGACATAATGCTGTGAACTAATGTACCTCACCTCCTTAACCTGACATAATGCTGTGAACTAGTGCAACTCACCTCCTTAACCTGACATAATGCTGTGAACTAGTGTACCTCACCTCCTTAACCTGGCATAATGCTGTGAACTAGTGCAACTCACCTCCTTAACCTGACATAATGCTGTGAACTCCTGAAACTCACCTCCTTAACCTGGCATAATGCTGTGAACTAGTGCAACTCACCTCCTTAACCTGACATAATGCTGTGAACTAATGTACCTCACCTCCTTAACCTGGCATAATGCTGTGAACTAATGTACCTCACCTCCTTAACCTGGCATAATGCTGTGAACTAATGTACCTCACCTCCTTAACCTGGCATAATGCTGTGAACTAATGTACCTTACCTCCTTAACCTGGCATAATGCTGTGAACTAATGTACCTCACCTCCTTAACCTGGCATAATGCTGTGAACTAATGTACCTCACCTCCTTAACCTGGCATAATGCTGTGAACTAGTGTACCTCACCTCCTCAACCTGGCATAATGCTGTGAACTAGTGTACCTCACCTCCTTAACCTGGCATAATGCTGTGAACTAGTGTACCTCACCTCCTTAACCTGGCATAATGCTGTGAACTACTGTAACTCACCTCTTTACACTGGCAGCGATAGCCTTGAGCAGTCCGATCATAGGAACACTCAGCATTGTCCCCACAATTGTAAACAACATTACAGCCAACCTGTGAAAAAAATCTTGTAAGGTAAATATCTCTCTAAACACTCTTTTACAGATAATCTTTAACTCTTTTATTAATTCTAGTTTTACAAAGTGGCCATGCATGATATAAACAGGAAATAAATATATGTTGTTGGTAACAGAGGGGCTAGAAAGAGTTGAGAATGTTAATGACGTGGCATGTGTGTGTGACACAGTAGTATGAGGTACACAACACTAATTTGTTGGCAGTAAGAGGTACAGGACACTTGTTTTACTATGTTATAATAATTTACACTGTTAGCAATAATTATTACTGCTCCAGTAATTGATCCTGATGCTAAACATCTGCTTGGGGGTTGGGGTAGAAACACATGGTGAAGTGAGTCAAGTCCAAGGGCGAGATTCCTACAACACAAAAGCTGAGAAGTGACTGGGTGGCTTTCATGTGTGAGTGAGTGAAAGATAAATACCTACTTGACAACCTAATCTAACCAGGCCAGTCCTTTTTATTCAAAGAGTCCCGTGAAAGATTAAAACTTCAAATGAGGTGACCCAAAACTCTACTGATGCACGTCATATGACGTGACCCGAAGCTCTACAGATGCATGTCATATGATGTGGCCTGAAGCCTAAGGGTTAAGAAGGAGAGAAATGATCACAAGACAAATTCCGCGTTTCCACGTTTACGCGGTGCCCTGCCAGAACCCAGGATGCTCACATTCCGCGGTGG